>PVKB01007061.1:0-44589 GCA_004027205.1 Ctenodactylus gundi
TTCTGTGAGACAGAGGAGGGATCTAACAGGCTTGGTATGAGTAACTAAAGTTTTAATTCCTGTGATTTGACAAACTTTTCTGTGTCAGCTACAAAAGTACTGTTGTGTGGTGGTAGTTAGAAATATTCTGCTGTAGGGTTATTGTGCTATGATATAAGTAATAATTTTGACACCATTAATTCTCACACCTATATGTTCACCTGGATTCCTCATCTGGAGTGTTTTAGCAAAATAGTGGCTGTGGTGTGAAATGGAACTGTTTGGTTTACCAGGGACATGAATCCATGTGATTAATCATGCGTACTCACAGGATCACACCTTGTCAAAGCAGACCTAGCGTCACTAATGTGAGGTTACAAAATAAAGCTGTGAGTGCAGCTGAAAATGCTTTTGGATTTGCAGCGGAACTGTCACAACCACGTGGGGACAGTTCTATTTAGTCATGCAGCCAGTGGCTGAAATTTCTTTGAATTAAAGGTGATTGGCTTAAAAGACATGAACTCATGGAAATAAGTGCTTTCTTCTATTAAATAAGAGGACATGGGTATCCTTGCTTCCCAGGGCACCCAAGGGATGCTGTTCGGCCGCGCCTCACACTGTTTTTTTTTTTTTTTCTCTTGCCTTCATTCTAGTGTGTGAACAGCCCTTCTCCTCTGTCAGTATGTAAGAGCAGCGCTGGCTCCTGGCAGGCTGGTGTGAGGGGCCGAAGGGTAGTGTCTCCACTGTGATATAAGCACTTTTGAAAAAACTCATACATGATTCTCATGTGACCTGTATATCAGAGTCTATGAGGGGCTCCTCAGTAAGGCCTTCCCCATACCTGAGCCAAGTGTGGACACGCACAGGTAAGTTAAGAAATTTTACTATCACATATTTGAGGTATACACAAACTTATCTGCAGACACATTTACCCATTAAAATAAAAATGTAATTGTAATTACTTACCTCACAACAATGATATAGACATTCTATAATATGCATTTAAAATATCAATATATACATGATCTCCTATTGCCATCAAAATTATTTTTTCAGAGAGTTTTTTGATCTCCTAAATTTGATACCAAAATTTTACAGATGAAAATCTTTGTTGTAAAGGCAGACATACAGCAATCAATAACCTCATGTTTTCCAATCGAAACCAAATTTTCCTAATCCAGTGGGACCTCACGAGAAACGAAATGAAGGCACCAACACTGACAAAGCCTCTAATACAATCCAGCTGCCCTCAAATTGATTACATGTCATTATCTTCCTTTTATTAAGGTAAAGATTGTCTAAACAAATAGAAGGCCTTCTAAATTAAGGACCCCAATACAGGAAAGTCGCTATATGCTCTGTTAGTTGCAAAAATTTCACATTTCTTCCCTTCATTTAAATTTTAAACTAGTAAATATGAATCAAAAATATGTTATTTTGTTTTTCTTCTCAGAGATGAAATCTTCATGGACTAACAATCAATATCAAAGATTTAATATTTTCTTCCCAGCACAGGTTTCATATGTATGCAGGTGTCACTCTATTTACATCGTATGACTCTACTTAACAAAATTGCTGCACAAACCCACAGAGAAATGTTTTAGATACTTGCCTGAAGTCCAAGGAGCTTTTCACTAGGTCTAATGTGCCTCTGAAATTCACACTCTATGGGTTGTATCACTTTGATTCCATCTTCATAAAAAACATAGAACATGTTCCCAATTCCCAGACCTTAGGAATAAAACACATTCAAAAGTTCAAAATGAAATTATCAGAAACCTTTATAACAAAGACCCCACTCTTCTCACATTCTTAGCAGGGAATCAATTTAGGAAGCTGTACAATGTTAATAAAGGGAACCATGCGGGGCCCCACTGTGTACACGAGCCACTTAGTGATATCATGCGGACATCTGGCTTTACTTTTCCAGATCTGCAATTCACTGGTTTCCTTAATATAATCCAATAGGTGTTCCACACATTTTGAAACAGCTATAAATGAAACTACAAACTCTTTAATGCACAGATTGTGTGGATTTCTTCCCTAGGTCATGTAGGTGTTGATGAGGAAATGAAGTAGTTGTTGAATAATCACATTTGCTCCACTATTTTTACTGTGGTTGGCAATATCAAATTAAGTTTTATTCCTTGTGGATCTTTCATTTACATAAAGATTTTTAGGAATAAAAAGACCACCAGATTTTGAAGAATGTATATTTTCTTAAACCCATTTTTGTTGAAAATCATCTTCCATAGATTTTCAGATAAATATTTATACTGGAGGCATTGATGTTTAACATGAAGGAATTTAAAGTCTTAGAAGAAGGTAATAGTGGAATGATTCAAGTCACACTTAACTCTTGCCCCCACAGGGAAAGCTGTGCAGCATCTCAGAAATCTGCCTCAATGGCTTTCTAAACTTGCCCAGTGGGTCAGGAGCTGGGAGATGGACAGACAGCTGCGCGAGGTGCCTGAGGGAGGCGGCCGGGGCTTCCAGCGTCCTGCACACCTGCTGCCTTTGTTTCTGAGGCTTCTCCTTTTCAACACATGCCCTGCAGGTCTGCATGGCCCTCCTTTACTCATCCTCACCTGCAGAGCTTCTTTTTTCAGTTCTGATTTGCTCAATTAAATCGATTCAGCCTAATTGTGTCTTACACAATTCAAGAGCACATGTACTCTTTGAAAGATGACAGATAATATTGCAATCTTGATAATTTAGGAAGCCAAACCATTGTTGCTTAGAATGTTTAAGTGCTAAAAACATCTGGAAGGAGGAAGACTATTTAAATACAAAACATTCTCCAACAGTTTTTGTAAACTGAGACTTGTAAGGTCTATTACGTATAGCCTTGAGCTTTGCATCCTTGGAGTATCATAACTGACAATTATTACTTTCTGCAAATATTTGCTTCTTGAGCTTGACATATTTAATTTTGTAAAATATGCTTAGTGTGAGCCCGATTCCTCAGCACCAGGTGAGCTGGGAATGGTGATCCATGCCTGTAATCCAAGCACCTGGGAGGCTGAGGCAGGAGGATGGTCATGAGTTCCAGGCCAGCTTGAGCTACATAGTGAGTTGAGGACAAACCTGAACTGCAGAAAGAGACCCTGTCTCAAAAAAAAATGCTCTTAATAAGTCTCATATTTTGTTGATCTGAACATGAATGTATCTGTTCTTATGATTTAGCGAAGAAGATGTGGTCAAACATGATTATAATGTTTTTACATTTTCATTAGTGTTTTTACATGTTTTTCTTACAGCACATGGAGTGATTTCAATCTTATCATATATATACATACATATACATATATATGTATATATATGATAAGATTGAAATTTATAGGATATATATATATCCTATAAATAGCTTAGACAGGCACTGTCGCTATCAGGTGGTTACACATTCCAGATCCAGAGAGCAAGTAGGGCACCTGAACTGCAGCACAAGTAGCCAAACTGGAAAGTTAGTATTTGTCAGTTGTCATGTTCACTACGTGTAGGCCCCTGAACACAGAGCCATCCACACTCCTGCTACACTGATGTGTATCAGCAAAGCCTGGATGGAACCATTGCTATAAATTTGCTATGTGTTACATATTAATATCAGTAACTATCAATTTAACATTATTGATTTGAACAACATTGTTGAAACTTATGACCATAAACAGCGTAAGCTTGCTGTCTGATTCCCAATTGTGCCTCTCATCCTCCCATTTTCAAACGAGCACCACTGCCCTGGAGCACCTCCGAAGTGCCGCTCTGCAGCCCTGAGGTGGAGTGGGCTGGAAACTGGTAACCACTTTGTGTCCAGGCTGTTTACAAAGTTACTTCCTCTGACCCTCTGGAGACTATTATTATGCTATTTTATTGTATTCGGAGCACAGCAGAGGCGGCGGGATCCCACCATAATTCGCTGTGCTGATGAAATTCCTGGCTATGCTCTCCTTTAAAAGACACTTAATCCATTCAAATCATTCTTTCTCATTTCTGAGTCTACTTTCTTGCTTGAAACATACGAATTACACATTAGCATTTTCTTAAAGCATAAACTACTTTCCAGATTACAAGTTACAGCTGAAACACAGGTACTGTTCAAGGTGTACTTTGCTTTTTCTTTCACTTGATTGTTTCAGTTGGAATATCACTCCAAAGAGTTACACTGCAGGGTGCTTTTGTAAAGGTATTTGGTTGACAAAACGCTGCATCTGCTCACTAGCCATGAAAAGGTAACGCTAGCAAAATATTTTATATAGCTATGTTCGTTAGAATAATTATCACAAAACAAACACTCATGTATGGATCACTCTGCTTGGACATTGAAGCTTTACACCTTTAGAGACTCCTGTGCTTTCCTCTCCCTCTCATGCAAAATGGAGAAGAATTTGCCATATTTCTGTAGCACACATTTTTTTCCTCAAAAGTTTGATATAAAGCAGATTTTTTCACTTAAACCTGATTTAGAGGTTATTTTCCTTAAGTGTGCTATGATATTATATATATATATGTATATATATAATTTCATTAAAATATACTCAGCACAGAGCAAAGTGCCTGACAGAAATACTACAAATTGAAAGCAAGCAGAATTTATCATTTATACAGTCATCAGCTTCAGGTGTAGATCAGAAATCGTGTGTTCATATCTGCTCATCCTGGCAGCTAGTCTTCTGTGTCCTGTCCATTTCTGGAGGAAGCATGGCGGAATATGGCAAACAAGCTCCACACTCTCTGTTGAGACAAACTTCCGTCTACCAGAGCCAAATCACAGCCAGTGCACATGAATTTCGATTTTTGAACCACAGGATGCTAATGAGTGTATATGCTAATTTCTATTGTACGTTTTAGTTTTCTATGCTAAATTTCAGTTTTCAGGATCACTAATTTTAAATTGGCTTTTCCCAGAATCCATAATTATTCCAAAAATTAGCTTAATTTAATAGGAGAGCATATTCAAGGCTTGGTCTGCCAAGTCACAACCATATTCATAACAATTCTGAGATGTCATTCACAATGCTGTCTCCCATTTTGTGTCACTGAGGTCTTTCTGAACAGCTTCATGAAGTGCAACATCACAGGCACCACCACATCAATTCTATGTTGAGCAGACGTGGAAATCCAACAGCATCTATTACACCAGAGATTTAAAAGATCTGAAAAATATTAAGTAGTGGCACAGGTCTGGAAGCCCAGCACTCTGGAGGCTGAGATGGAAGGATTGAAAGTTTAAGCTTAGCACAGGCAACGTGGCAACTTAACATCTTTCTCAAAGTCTAAAGTGGACTGGGGATGTAGTCCAGTGAGAAGGCCCTGGGTTCAATCCCCAGATACCCAGTACCACACACACACACACACACACACACACACACACACACACACACACACACAACTTAGCCTTTAAATAATGTAAGTGCTACTTTTTAAAATATACTATTTGTAAAAAGATGTAATAGGTTTTTGTGGCTTTTTTCCCATGACACTGGGGCCTGAGCCCAGGTGCTTTGCATATGATGCCCCTTGACACCAGTGCATGCTCTTAAGAAGTTAGTCAACTTACATTTGAACATCTTTCTGCATTAACTTCTAGCAACTAAATACTAAAAGAAATAAGCTATGCAAACAGTTTGAGTTGTTCATACCATGTAGGGGCGTAGGAGTCCCGAGTGGGAGTTTGATCGCTTCACTTCGGTGCGGCATGCCGCCCTCTGCAGACATTCCAGCTGCAGTGAGAGCTGCGGATCCTGCACAGAGCAGGTGGGTGATTTTCTGCCTCTGACGGAGACACGTGTGCCCTGTCTTTTCCTCGTCAATTGTTAATCTAATAGAGTACAGCTGCTCTGAAAAAGAATCTATAATTGGTTTGTTCCTTGCCAGCTTTCTTTTCGGTTTGTTTCCTTTCCTCACAGAGAGAGGACATTAGCCAGAATTACTTTCAAACTCATAGGAGAGACGTATCTCCCAAGGGTTTTCTGATCAACGCTTTTAATTACATAGGAAGGACTGAGAAAAATCCCACCTCAACCCCTGGGGCGGGGGCAGCTGCTCAGGGACAACAGGGGCCAGGGTTTGTTATATATGGTTTATATGCAATGTGATTTTTACCATTATTTAAATTCAGCTAATAATTGTTTGTTGGGTTCACACTTTCATTAATCAAAAGAAGATTTTTATGGTATTTTCCCTTCTTTGGACTTTAAGTTAGCACTATATTACTATTATAAATATGCCAATAACAAGTTAAAGTTATATAATGTAGAGATTTGATAATCAAAGGTGCTTTAACTGTTGTAACCATCTTTCATTAGTTATTAGTTGACATTGCCCTTGTCACTTTTTAGTGGTTCTGTGTATTCATTCTCCATTTAAGCTAAGAAATAAGCCAGGCAAGGGCCCACTTAGCATTTCTCACCTTCCATAACTCAGCAGAAAAGTATTTTGTCTCATAAATATTACCATGTTTAATATCTTGTCTTGGGAGCTGAAAACATCTTCATATGGAACCATAGCAGTGCCCTGAAATAAAGGTGTCATATCCTGATCAAGTAAAAAAGACCAGCTCATGTGCACAGCCCTGGGTTTAACATCCAGCACCTTGGAAACTCAAGGAAACAAGTACTAGTTGAGAACGAAGTACTCTGGGCAGAATGTTAATATTTAAGGCAAGTCTTTCTGAGTAAGTCTACGTTGGAAATCTCTCAGTGAATGCAGTGGCTTAGTTCCTTTCACTCCATTTCTCTGCCATCCATACACCTGCCAAACTGTTCTCAAGAACCACCTCAACAACTTCTCCACTACATACAGAGTCAGGTATATTTTATTAAGTTATATTTGATTATAACATCAGAAAAACTCTGTCAAAGAAAATCAGTAATACTGAACATTTAAATCTGTATTTTAAAAATCCTCCAGTGAATATTATGTGCTAGTATGAATGGTTTAGCTTGCTAATTTTGGCTTTATCCTGGCAGAATGGAAGTTTCTATCAGGGAAATAGTAGATCTGCAGATCCTTTAATTTCCAACTTCCCAAACTATTTTAAAATTATAGAATCATAAAGTGTTTGCTACCAATGACCAAGGCATTTCTTCTCTTAACCTGTCTACCTGCATTCTTGCAAGCTAAAATAGCAATTGGAAAGGAACAGAAAGCAGAGGAGAGCTAGGTGCCCTGCCAAGTTTAAACTTGGGTGTGGTAGATAAGATAATGCATGGCAAACTCGGGGAGTTTATTTTGGTTATCTTGGCTAACCTAGATTCTGAGGCACATGTTTTGCAAAAAAAATTATATATATATATATATATATATATATATATATATATATATATATATATATATATATTGTAATTATAAGTCAAAGATAACATACTTTTGACTCTTGCAAGTAACTAAAAAGGCACTACAGATGAGTACATAGGTTTCTTAGATTACCTTTGTTCCTGAAAGCAATCCAATTTTCTCTGGGCTCTTGAACAACTGATTTCACTTTGTCACCATAACAGAAGTCAGGATGCGTGAGGAGCTTGCAAGCTAAGTGAACTTCCCCGAGTTTGGCATGGCTTCTTTCCAGCCTTTCAGCACCCTGTCATTGACCCTGAAGTGCCTGAGGCTCAACAGCTGTCTTTCTGGGACATGCCTCTATGACCACAATAAAGACACAAGTGCACATATGAAGGGCACTGCTGAAGTGGGAAAGAAAGTGATTTTCAGAAACAAGCAGTGGATACCAAGGGATTCTCAGAAACATGTACCTTATGGTAAGCACTGTAATTTTCAAATATGGTCATAGAAATTTGTCTTGGAGGCATTAGCTAGCACTAATCAATTAATCAGTTAATTAATTTATGGTACTGGGGATCAAGCTCAGGGCCTTCATTCTGAGCTGCACCCCCAGCGGTTTTTATTTTTGATTTTGAGATAGGGTCTTGTTAATTTGCTGTTTTTCCAAGTTGCCCAGGTTCGATTTGATTTGAGATTTTCCTGACTCAGTCTCCTAAGAGCTAAGCTTACAGGTCTTTGCCACTTTGGCCTGATTTAATATTTTTATGAAATAATTGTGCACACAAGGGGTATTCAATGATTCCTCAAGCTCATCTGTTAACCTTGGTCACCATTCTTACATTAGTACATGCAAACATTTTATTATAATATGATAAAATAATTCAGGATCTCTGAATTAAAATCAAATTCATTGTCTTCTGAAATGTAGAATTTTATTTTTAAAAGCAACATTCTAAATACAATTTACATAAAAGATTTTTTTTTAAAATTCCCAGAGACATGTACTATACATCTCTTAAAATGATGTGAAACTTGTCCTATTTTCTAAAATATATATGATGTCAAACAAAGAAATAAGGAATAAGAACACCAGTGTTTGATAAAAATGACTAACTATATATTTCCATAAACAAAAAAAATTAAAAGGATTAAAATCCATGCAATGACTATCAGTGATTTTAATTAATGTGAAGGCATTGCATACATTTGAGAGTGGCTTGAAGAATATTATTACATAACCATAGCATCTAAGATTGCTGTAATATAATACTCACCCATTTATCAAATTAATTAAAATTACAAGGAAAATTCCTTTCCACACACTTTAAGTTGAGCCACACACCACAGTGCTAGAAGACCAGGACTAGCTGCATCTCCAGCACAGTATTTGCAGCCTCTGGCTCTGAGATAAATAACTCACCCAAAATTTTCCAGCAATGGAGGATAAGAGTCAAAGCTCAGGTACTTGATCTCTGGCTTCTTAGATGCTGTATGTTCCATTACAATGATAAAATCAGTTTTTAAAATGCCAAGAGAAATATTTCCTTGATTGATCTCAAGAGGCATGACACTCTAACACAAACATCAATGCTAGTTTCAATAATGATTTAATTAGGAGAATTCAAACGTGAAATTTCCAAATGGAATAAAAAAGAGAGCATGTTTTCATATTAGAAGGTCTTTAACAACCAGAGTCAAACGAGGCTTCATGCAAAGGCTTAAAGAACACTAAGTGCCAGGGAGAACAGTCAGGGGAAGCCTCGTTACTGAAGAAGGAAATGGAGGGGGCAACTCTGGGTGTGAAGGAGAGGAGACCAGCCCTCCATGAACAGCCGCTCTGGTTGCTACAGGAAGCTCTGCCTGCGAGGAGGAAGCTCATCCGGGCTGGACTGTGAGGACAGTGCTGGCCGCTGCTCACCAGGAGTTCATGGACATTTTCCCCCTAAGAACTTAAGCAGAGCTGTAGGACTGCCCGAATAGCTGGCCATCCCTTCCAGCCTGCGTGACTAAGTGAGGAAACAATACGACAACTGCCGCTGTGACAAATGGTCGACACCATTATTGAGGGCCTGCTGTATTGAAGGACTTCTAATGACCTGAGTGATTATTAACTTGTTTCTGAGACTTGCGGGCACTGGTCACATGCCCAGTGGTCAACAGTGGTGGAGAAAACACTGGAATCAAAGTTCCTCAAGTTTGCAAACCAATTTTCTTATAGAATGTATTTCCTTGATAAGGCATTGGATTATGTAATTATTCTTACTCTGACTTAATCAGGGGTTATTATGTAAATTGTGTTAATTGTAATAGTTTTATTTTTACCTAATTTTAAAGCGACAAAATTACTTTAATATAAAGTAATAAAACTGGTTTTCTATCAAAAATGAATCAAGGTATTTCAAAGGATAAATATTTTAGTAGTGGCAGATTTATTAAGAATATTACAATACATAAACCATCTCACTCCAGAGAGAATGGCCTATATCAACAAGTCAAATGGTAATCAGTGCTGGCAAGGCTGTAGGGAAAAAGGAACTCTCCTACACTGCTGGTGGGAATGTAAATTCATACAACCACTCTGGAAAGCAGTATGGAGATCTCTCAAAAGACTAGAAATAAATATCCTCTTCAATCCAGCTACACCCCTCATGGGAATATACCCAAAAGAGTTCAAAACAACACATAACAGAGACATGTATACCCATGTTCATAGCAGCACAACTAACAATAGCTAAAATATGAAAGTCACCAAGATACCCATCAGCAGACCAATGGATACACAAACTGTGGTATTTATACACAATGTAATACTATGCATCTATAAAGTCCAACCATGTGGAGGCTTTTGCGGGCAAATGGAAGAAACTTGAGAACATAATGCTTAGTGAAGTGAGTCAGAAGCAGAAGGTGAAACATCAAATGGTCTCTCTGATATAAGTGACCCAGTTCACAACTCTTATGGAACTTAAAAAAAGAAAAGCAAAGTGAAACAAGGGGGTGGGATGAGAGGGGGAGGAGGGGGAGGGGGAGGGACAAAAGGAGAAGAGGAAAGTCCTTGGCACCTTGACAAGATACGTATGTGCACAAAATCCTCAACTTCACTGTAAACCTTAAATCTTGCACTAATACATATCAATAAAATGGGAGAAAAAGAATATTACAATAAATAAAGCATTGAAACAATACAAAAGAATAAGCTAAGTATCGAAAGTAATGATAGTGAATAAGAGAACAAATCCAATAAAAATAACAGCATAAATATCAAAAATAATTGAATTTAATACCTTCTTCTCTCCATAATATGTTAGCTACTGCAGCATGTTAAAGAGAAAAAAAAAACAAGATTTAGTTACTTAGTTATCTAAACAATTGCTTAAAAATTCTAGGGTAAAATACATAAAAGTAATGACAATAGAATTCAATAATTACTTTAACAAAACAACAAAATATTATGTTCTCTGTGCATTACTTGAAATAGCTAATGCTTCTTTAGAATAAAGATTTTGTTAATAAACAAGGAACACTCCCTGCATCACTGAAATGAATATGCAGGTTAATTTTATTGAGCTACATTTTCAGAAGCATGAACCATTAAAACTATTTACTTGACAGTTAAGTTACTGATAAAATGAATTATGATGTTTAAAATTCTCAATAATCACAGTAAATAATAACCTCATGCACTGTGAGAGAAAGAATGAAAGTTCTTGTGAATACAGGCTCACAGCACAGAATTGCCTGTTTTAAAATAGCATGTACAGTTACTGAGAACACACTGGAATACATCTTGCTTATTTCAGCACAATGGAATTATTTCTAGACAACAGGTTTATTCAGTACTACATAAAGATTAAATTAGTAGAGATTTAAATTATTAACACAAAGAGAAATACTAATTGAAAATATTCTCAAAGAAATGGTCATTCCTTTTATAATTCAAAATCTTACAAAATCAATGTATTTCCAAAGCAAAACAATATAAGTAGAAAGAATAAGTAACAAGCGGGAAAATTTAGCACAATTAGTTTTTCCTCAATATATTAATCTAATTACTTTTCCATAAATTGAACCAATGTGTTTTTAGGAGAGCATTGGTGTCTAAGACCATTCAAAGGTCTAAAGAGTCTAATAAAGGGTCCTTTCTTTTTTTAAATCCCCCCCCCCATTTTATGGATATGTAGAAGTGCAATACATAAAGTTTACATTGATCTTGAATATTTTGTGCACATATATATCACAAAAAGTTACAAATCCTTCCTGTCTTTCTTTTCAACACTCTCACTCCTTTCTCCTCTCCCCAGTTACCATTATTCACCATATTAAGTTCTGTAACTAATTGTAATCTGACTTTCTCATATCAGAAAACCACTAAATATTTCACCTCCAGCTTTTGAATCACTTCACTGAGCATTATGGTCTCAAGTTGCCTCCATTTACCTACAAAAGCCTCCAACCCTTCTGTCGTTATAGATGAGTAGTATTTCATTGTGTATAAATACCACAATTTGTGTATCCATTGGTCTACTGATGGATATATTTTGGTGTCTTTCACATTTTAGCTAGGGTTAGTTGTGTTGCTATCAACATGGATACATATGTATCTCTGTTATGTGTTGTATTTAACTCCTTTGGGAAAATTCCCAGAGAGGTATCACTGGATCAAAGGAGATATTTATTTTCAGTCTTATGAGAGAATTCCATACTGCTTTCCATAGTGGTTGTGCCAGTTTACATTCCCACCAGCAGTACAGGAGGGTTCCTTTTTCTCCAAAGACTTGCCAGAACTGATTGCTGTTTGTGTTCTTGATATATGCCAATCTCTGGATTTAGTTGGTATTTTAGTGATGTTTTGATTTGCATTTCCCTAATAGCTAAGGATTTTGAAGATCTTTTCATGTATTTACTGGCCATTTGAACTTCTTCATCTGAAAACTGCCTATTCACTTCTTTTGCCTATTTTTCAATAGGGTCTTTAATTTTGAGGTGCTTACTTTTCTTCAGTGCCCTGTGTATTCTAGTTATAAGCCTCCTATCTGAGGTATTGGTGTTGGATATTTTTTCCCAGTATGTCGGTTGTCTTTTTAAACTCTTGATAATTTCCTCTGCTGTGCAGAAACTTTTTAATTTGACATAATTGCATTTGTTAATAATGGAGGCTATTTCTTTCGCTATTGGTGTCTCATTAATAAAGTCTTTACCTATGACTTTACCTTTTAGAAATCTGCCTAGTTTATCTTCCAGAAGGTTCAGTGTTTCAGTTTTAGCATCTTTGTCTTTGATCCAATTTGATTTGGTTTTGGTGCATGGTGATAGGTGTGTGTCTATATTCATTCTTCTACATGTGGGTCTCCAATTTTCCAAGCACCATTAGTTAAAGAGGCTACCCTTTTTCCAATGTATGCTTTTGGTTTCTTTATTAAATATTAGGTAGCTGAGCATCTTCAAGTTTGTCTCCATATCCTCAATTCTGTTCCACTGGCCTATCTGTTTTTGTGCCAGTACCATGTTGTTTGTACAACTATTGCTTTATATTATAACTTGATGTTTGGTATTCTAATGCCTCCTTCTTTAATTTTGTTACTCAAGATTGCTTTGGCCATTCTAGATTTTATTTGGTTCCATGTGAATTTAAAGATTATTTTTCAAGTTCTCTGAAAAAAAGTTGTAGGCATTTTGATAGAAATTGCATTGAATCTGTATATCAGTTTTGGGAGTACAGTCAATTTGACCGTATTGTTCTGCCCATACAAGAACAGAGGATGTCGTTCCATTTTTTGATGTCATGTGCAACTTCTTTCTTCAATGTAATGTAGCTTTCTTATATAAGTCCTTCACTTCCTTGGTTAGATATTCTCCTAGGTATTTAATTTTTTCTGGGCTATTGTGAAAGGGATTATTCTTCTGAGCTCTCTCTCAGTGAGTTAGTTGTTAATGTAGATAAAAGCTATTGGTTTTCTAGTGTTGACTTTGTAGCCTAAAGTTTGGCTAAATTTGTTTATGATTTTCAAGAATTTCATAGTGGAATTTTTGGGGTCTTCTAAGAAGGTGTCACCTGTAAATAAGGATAGTTTGACTTCCTCCTTTTCAATGCAGATTCCCTTTATTTCATTTTCTCGGCTGATAGCTAAGGGCAAGTGTTTCAAGGACTATGTTGAATTAAAGTGGCAAGAGTAGACAGCCTTGTCATGTTCCCAATTTGAGAGAAAACAATTTCAATTTTTCTCCATTTACTATAATATTTGTGGTAGGTTTGGCATATATGGCTTCTATGAGTTTTGAGATGAGATCCTTTTTCATCCCATTTTATTGATATGCATAAGTGCAAAATTTAAAGTTTACAATGAAGTTGAGCGTTTTGTGCACCTACTTATCTTGTCTAGGTGACAAGGACATTCCGGCTCTCCTTTTGTGCCTCCCCCTACACACCTGTCCAATCCTCCCCACCCTATGCCCCCCTGTTCACTTTGTTTTTCACTTTAAGTTCTGTGAGATAATTGTGATCTGGATTTCTCATATCAGAGAGACCATTCGATGTTCTACCTTCGGCTTCTGGCACACTTCCCTAAGCATGATGTTCTCAAGGTTCTTCTGTTTGCCTGCAAAAGCCTCCATGCTGTAGGACTTTATAGATGCATAGTATTCTATTGTGTATAAATACCACAGTTTGTGTACCCATTGGTCTGTTGATGGGTATTTTGGTGACTTCCGTATTTTAGCCATTCTTAGTTGTGCTGCTATAAACATGGGTATACATACGTCTCTGTTATTTGTTGTTTTGGCCTCTTTTGGAAATATTCCCAGGAGGGTGTCACTGGATCAAAGGGGATATTTATTTCCAGTCTTTTGAGAAATCTCCATACTGCTTTCCAGAGTGGTTGTAGGAATTTAAATTCCCACCAGCAGTGCCAGAGGGTTCCTTTCTCCCCACAGCCTTGCCAGCACTGATTACTATTTGACTTGTTGATATAGGCCATTCTCTCTGGAGTGAGATGGTATCAGAGCATTGTTTTGATTTGCATTTCTCTTATGGCTAGGGATGTTGAACATCTTTTCATGTATCTATTGGCAACTTGTACTTCTTCCTGAGTGAAACCGCCTCTTCATTTCATTTGGCCACTGTTCAATAGGATCCTATATTTTGGTAGGCTTACTTTTCTTCAGCTCCCTGTACTTTCTAGTTATGAGCTTCCTATCTGAGATGTTGGTGGTGAATATTTTTCCCAATCTGTTGGTTCTCTTTTTTCAATGTTGTTAGTTTCCTTTGCTGTGCAGAAAATTTTTAATTTGACAAGATCCCATTTGTTAATAATGGGGGTAATTTCTTTTGCTCTTGGAGTCTTGTCAAGGAAGTCTTTACCTATCCCTATGTCTTTTAGATATTTGCTTCATTTGTTTTCTAGGAGGTTCAGTGTTTCACTTTTAATGTCTAGGTCTTTGATCCACTTTGATTCGTTTTTGGTGCACGGTGATAGGTGTGTGACTAAATTAATTCTTCTGCATGTGGATATCCAGTAATTCCAGCACCATTTTTTGAACAGGCTGTCCTTTTTCCACTGTATGCATTTGGCTCCCTTGTCAAAGATTAAGTAATTGAGGGTTTTGGGTTTGTCTCTGCATCTTCAATTCTGCTCCACTGGTCTATCTGTCTGTTTTTGTGCTAGTACCAAATTGTTTTTACAACTATTGCTTTATAGTACAGCCTGATGTCTGGAACTGTAATGCCTCCTGCCTTGGTCTTGTTGCTCAGGATTGCTTCAGTTATTCTTGGTCTCTTTTGGTTGTATATGAATTTAAGAATTGTTGTTTTAAGTTCTTTGAAGAAACTTGTAGGTATTGTTATAGGAATTACATTGAATCTATATATCAGTTTCGGTTGTATACTCATTTTAACTATATTTATTTTGTTTATCCAAGAGCAGGGGGTGCCTTTCCATTTTCTATTGTCTCCTATAACTTCTTTCTTCAACGTAATGTAGTTTTCTTTATATAGGTCTTTCACTTCCTTGGTTAGGTATACACCTAAGTACTTATTCTTTTGCTGAGCTATTGAGAATGGAATTGTGATTCTGAGTTCTTGCTCAATAAGTTCATTATTAGTATAGAGAAAAGCTATTGACTTTTTATTGTTAATTTTGTAGCCTGTGACGTGGCTAATTTTTTTATTATTTCTAGGAGTTTCATAGTGGAGTTTTTAGTGTCTTCCATGTAGATAATCATATCATCTGCAAATAAGGAAAGGTTGACCTCCTCCTTTCGATGCAGATTCCCTTAATTTCATTTTCTTGTCTGATTGCTATGGCCAGTGTTTCAAGAACTATGTTGAATAGAAGTGGTGAGAGTGGACATCCTTGTCTTGTTCCTGATTCGAGACGGAACAATTTCGATTTTTCTCCATTTGCTATGATATTTGCAGAAGGCTTACCATATATGGCTTCTATGAGTTTTAGGTAGGGCCCTTCTATAAATATTTTTCTCAGTGTTTTTACCATGAAGGGGTGCTGGATTTTGTCAAAAGCTTTTTCTGAACCAATAGAAATGATCATGTGTTTTTTTCCTGCTTTTGTTGATATGGTGCATTGCATTGATTGACTTAATATGTTGAACCAGCCTTGCATCTCAGGGATGAAGCCCACTTGATCATGGTATATGATCTTTCTGATTTCTTGCTGGATTCTGTTTGCCAGAATCTCATTGAGGATTTTTGCATCTATGTTCATTAAGGTTATTGGTCTATAATTTTCCTTCCTAGGTAAGTCTTTGCCTGGTTTTGGGACTAGTGTGATGCTAGCCTCAAGAAATGAGTTTGGTAGTATTCCTTCAGGTTCTACTTTATGAAACAGTTTGAGAATGATTGGAGTTACTGAAAAAATTCTGCTGTGAATCCATCTGAACCTTTACTTTTGTTCGTAGGTGGAGCTTTTATTACTCTTTCAATTTCTGTGTTCATGGTGAGGTTGTTCAAGTTTTTTATGTCTTCCTCATTTAATTTTGGTATTTTATATGTATATAGGAAGGCACTCATTTCTTCCCAGTTCTCAAGTTTGTTAGAATATAGTTGTTCAAAGTAATTTCTTATAATATTCTGAATTTTTGCAGAGTCTATTGTAATGTTACCCTTTTCCTTTGTAAATGTACCAATCTGTGCCTTTTCTTTCTATTTCTTGATGAGGTTATCAAGAGGTTTGTCAATTTTTTTGATTCTTTCATAGAACCAGCTCTTTGACTCATTAATCTTTTCTATTGTCTTCTTAATTTCAATTTCATTTTTTCATATCTGATCTTTATAATTTCTTCTCTTCTACTGCCTTTTGGGTTAAGTTGTTCTTCTTTTTCTAGGTCCTTAAGGTGCATCATTAGCGAATTTATTTATGACTGTTCTGTTCTTTTGATGCGTGCCTTTATGGCTATGAATTTTCCTCTAAGGACTGCTTTCATTGTATCCCACAGATTCTGATATGATCTACTTCCATCATCATTTAACTCTATGAAGTTTTTGATTTATTCTCTGATTTGTTCCATGATCCATTGTTTGGTCAGTAGTGAGTTGTTAAGTTTCCATGTATTTGTGTATTTTCTTCTGTTTCTGCTGCTGTTAAGGTCCAGTTTTATTCCACTATGGTCTGAGAGTATACAGGGAATCATTTCTATCCCTTTGTACTTGTTTAAGCATGACTTATGGCCTAGGATGTGGTCTATTTTAGAAAATGTTCCTTGTGCTGTTGAGAAGAACGTGTAATCAGTATACGTTGGGTGGAAACCTCTGTAAACATCTGTTATGTCCAAGTTTTCTATAGTGTCATTCAGCAGTTGTATATCTTTATTGATTTTTGTCTGATCTATCTACGTATTTTTCTCAAACAGATTTATTTTCATGAAAGGGTGTTGAAATTTTATCAAAAGCTTTTTCTGCATCAATTGAAACGATCATGTGGTTTTTGTTTTGCTTTTGTTAACGTTTTGTATTGCATTGATTGATTTACTTAAATTGAAACAGCCTTGCATCTCAGGGATGAAGCCCCCTTGATCATGGTATATGGTCTTTCTGATTCCTTGCTGGATTCTATTTGTCAGAATCTTATTCAGAATTTTTCATCTATATTAATTAAAGATATTATTCCATAATCTTTCTTCCTGGTTAAGTCTTTGTCTGGTTTTGGGACTAGTGTGATGTTAGTCTGCAGAAAAGAGTTTGGTAATATTCCTTCTCTTTCAACTTCATGGAATAGTTTGATAAGAATTGGAGTTAGCTCTTCTCCGAAATACTGAAAAAATTCTTTTGTGAATCCATCTGGTCCTGAGCATTTATTTGTACTTAGACCTTTTATTATGGCTTCAATTTCTGTGTGCATAATGGAGTTACTCAAGATTTTTATGTCTTCTTCAATCAATTTTGATATTTTGTGTTTGTCTAGGAAGTCATCCATTTCTTTCCAATTCTCTATCTTGTTAGAATATAGATGTTCAAAATAATTTCTCATAATAGTCTGAATTCCTGTAGAGTCTGTTGTAATTTCACCCTTTTCATTTCTAAGTGCATTAATCTGTGCCTTTTCTTTCCTTCAAAAATTTTGGTAAGTTTAGCTAGAGGTTTGTCAATTTCGCTTATTCTTTCCAAGAACCAGCTCTTTGACTCATTTATCTTTTTTACTGTCTTTTTAATTTCATTTTCTTTTTTTTCAGATTTGATCTTTATAATTTCTTCTCTTCTACTGTCTTTTGGCTTAGATTGTTCTTGCTTCTCTAGGTACTTCAGGTGCATCATTAACATGTTTATTTGTGACTATTCTGTTCTTTTGATGTGTGCATTTGTGGCTATGAATTTTCCCCTAAGGACTGCTTTCATTGTGTCCCACAGATTCTGATATGATGTACTTCATTATTTAACTCTATGAAGTTTTTCATTTCTTCTCTAATTTCTTCTGTGATCTATTTTTTTGTCAGTAGTATGTTGTTTAGTCTCCATGCATATGTGTATTTTCTTATGATTCTTTTGTTGTTAATTTCAGCTTATTCAGTATGATCTGAAAGTATACAAGGAATTATTTCTGTTCCTTTGTATTTATTTAATCATGACCTAGAATATACTTTATTTTAGAAAATGTTCCATGTGCTGCCGAGAAAATTGTGTATTGTGTTGATATTGGGTGGAAAAATCTATAAACATCCTTTAGGTCCAACTTTTCTATAATGACATCTAACTGTTGTATATCTTTTTGAATTTTCTCTCTAGTTGATCTATGTATTTGTGATAGTGGCATTTTAAAGTTCCCTGCTATAACTGTATTGGGGCATATCTGTCCTTACAGATCTAGTAAGTTTTCATTTACATAACTGGGTGATCCAGAGTTGGGAGCATATGTATTGATAATTCTGAGTTATTCCTGTTGTATTTTTTCCTTAACCAGTATATCATGGCCATTTTTGTTTCTCCTAACCTGTTTTGTTTTGAAATCTGATGAGTCTGAGACTAACATAGCTACCCTTGCTTGTTTCCTGGATCTTTTGACATGAAATATTGAATTCCACCCTTTTATTTTCAGTCTGTGATTATCCTCATGGGTGAACTGTGCCTCTTTTAAGCAGCAAATTGTGGGTGTCTGTTTCTTGATCCAGTCAACCAGAGTGTATCTTTTAGTAGGTGAGTTGAGGCCATTCATGTTCAGAGTAATTATCAAGGTATGTTTGGTATGTCTTGCCTTCCTTATAGTTTTTCACTATTATTTACTAGGCTTCCTTTCTTCTCAGCTCATTTTCCTCTACCTGTCCTCTTTTTTCTGGATTTTTTTTTGGTGTTTTTAGCCTAAGTTCACTTTCTAAGTTTCCTTTAAGTATTCTCTGAAATGCTGGCTTAGTGGCTGCAACTTTCTTTAAGCTTTCTATATCATGTAGGGTTTTAATTTCTCCCTCTAATTTAAAAGATAAATTTGCTGGATATAACAGTCTGGGTTGACATTTATGTTCTATTAGTGCTTAGATAACATTGCTCCATGATCTCCTAGCTTTTAGGGTCTGGGTTGAGAAATTTGCAGTAATCCTGACGGTTTTATCTTTGTAAGTCATCCTCTGTTTTTCTCTTACAACTTTTAATATTCTCTGTTTATGTTGGGTCGCTAGTATTTTAATTATGATGTGTCATGATGAGGTCTCTTCTAATGTTCCATATGCCTACAGTAGTTCAATATCATTTCTTTCCTTAGATTTGTGAAATTTTCTTCCATAATTTCACTGAACATGGCCTTTAAGCCTTTTGTTTTGTCCTCAGTTTACTCCTGTGCTCCCATAATTCTGAAATTGTTTCCCTTTAAGTCAATCATCAGCTATTGTAACCATTCTCTTTATTCCTTTTTTTGTGTTCTTTACTGACTGTGCATTCTAGTTCAGTTTATCTTCTAGGTCTGATAGTTTATTCTCAAAATGTTCAAACGGATGACTTATTTTTTCCTATTTTTTAGCAGCCTGAAATTCAGCTTTCATTGTTTTTATATCTGCTGTATTCTTCCACAATATCTTGTATTGCCTTTATTATCTGCTGGTTACGCTCTTCTTTATTTTCTTCTAATTTTTTGTCAATGTTTGTTGATATTATAGCTATATCTTGGTGTTGTGCTTTCATTTCTTATTTCATTTTCTGCTTAAATTCTAAGAATTTCTGGGCCCAAAAGTTATCATCTTTTTTTGCCTTTTTGGTCTTTGGGTGCTGCTATGTCTGGGGTGTCAGGTCTTCCTACAGGTGTTTTATTACCATGTTTCCTCATAGTTCTTTTAACAGTGAGTTGAGGATCTGATATTGTTGATGGGCTCTACTTTTTTCCCTGAGATTCCTAAATTAGATGCTTTCTGTTTTCAGTGTTATCTGGCTCTCTCTGGCATGCAGGAGGAACAAGCCACACAAAGCCCCAGTCCCTGAGCTCCCAGGTGCAGGTGATCCTCTGGCGGTGTCTCAAAGGTTCTTTTCTTAAGGCTTAAGGTCTAACTTTAAACTTTTAGCACTTGCTGTAATTGTTTTTCAAAACAAATCACTGAAGGTGACCATTTTTGTGATGTTTAGTGCTCTTATTTCTGTAATGATAGTAGTTCCCCTAGGAAGCATGCTTTCCCTCAGCCTGTGGTGGGAGGGGTCCTTGTTGCCTCTAGTGCCCTGGGAGCAGACTGAAGAGTACACAGATGCAGCGGTGAGAGATGCACTCCGGTGTGCTCAGTCACACAAAGGGTGGTGAGGGACCGTCAGCTCATTTTACTGTGATGCTTCCTGTGCTGTGCATACACCTAACATTCCATCATGCTGTACACTTTGATCATATAACAAGGAGATAAATATCAACCACTATGTGATGAGCGAGAGAGACTTTCAGTAAGCATGGACAGGACAGAATGGTCATCCTTGCGGGGTAGGGGGTGCATTATACAAGATCGTTTCATGGCAGACATGGTATTCAACCAAGGTAGCAGGATTACAGGAGGATCATGATGTCTAGGAGTGAGGGAGGTTATTCACACACAAGGAAAAAAATGACTTTAAGGTATACTGATACACTGATCATATTTAGAGAATTGAAATTATATTTGGAAACTAAAACTGACAGAAAATGTGGCTAGAGAATTTGCCTGATATATTCAAGTAAGCATACAGATGCAGAAGGAATCGTTTCCTTTGTAGGATGTGGAAAGACTCGCCATTGGCAGACCTCACGGCTCCTAGGACTCATGGGAGCAGGCAGCAGGCATGTGGCTCCTCGCGGCTTCCATCCCTTCAATTAGTGAGGACTGACAGATCCCTTACCCTGAACCAAATATAGTCAGGCCTACCTATAATCAGTGAGTTAAAAAAGATGCTAGTCATGAGGGCAATATCAGTTTATGTTCCCTTGGGGAAAATCAAATCATAGCAGGAAAATAATTCAAAATTATAAATTTAATATGTTATGAATGAAATGAATAGAGTAATAGGAGTGGTTTTCCTAGTCGGATTAGATACAACAGGGAAAACCAGGTGAACATTCCTTAATGATAAAATTTAAGTTACAGTTTGAAGGATGAATGAGTATAAACCAAGTAAGGATTTTAGAGTTTATATTTCCACATACGGGAAAAAGGATGCACAATAATCCTGGCATTGTGTCACAACACTGCTATTTAAAGGACACTGACACTACAGACAGACGATTTAGAGTAGAGTTTCATTCTTGAGTGCATAAGAAGCAAGACAGGCCTTGTTAGCCTAACTTCAGAGATGGTCGACTTCAAGGCACAACTTATTAAACTTAATATTATACAGATAATATCATACGCTTAAATATGAAAACTATTATGCCTGGATATGAAATTGATAATTCCATAATCAGAATTGGCTTCTTTAGCACATTACTGTCAGTATTTAAAAGACAAAATTTCACCAATACCATTACTGAGATTAAATTGCTATATTTATGAGGAATGTTTTATCATAAAAACAGGAAGGGTTTTCAAGTTATACTGGGGATTTTCAAGAGTATTCATATAGAAATGATTTTTTGATAAACCAAACAATTTGCTAAGCCTAAAGCATGCACATAGATATGTTGTACTGTGTATATTTGAAGACAAAAATCAGAATTAAGATAAAATGAGATACAAAAATATTAAAGGATACATAAATTTAGTAAGACTGGTCAGTTAAGTATCAAGGCACAAACTAAACCATATAGTCTTCTAAGGTAAGAATTGGAAGATGAAAGATAAAATTTTTTTACAGTGGCCCAAAAGCATAATATATTGATGACTTACTAAAATACGAAAGAATAGCAAATAGAGTATATTATCACCTAAAATATGTCAGAGGGAAGGGTTTATGTCAGATGGAAGGGGTGTGATATGGAATACCCTCCAAAGCCTCATATGTTTAGAAAGTGACTGGATGGGATGGCTAACAGGATCAAGGGGATTAATGCACTAATTTCATGAGAGTTGGAGGCTGAGTGGGAGGGGTGGATCACTGACGGTGTGACCGGGAAGGGTAGATTCTTGCCCAGCTTCTCCTTCATCTTTCTTATTCCTTTTCTGCCTGCCATGCATGAGCTGTCTTTTGTCAAGCCAGGCTCCTGCCATTGCCAGCACCCAAGACTTGACTAGGCTTTTTCTGAAATTGTGAGCTCAAATAAGCCTCTGTCCTAGGACTCAATATCCTGCCTCAGTCCAGGGAGCACAGGGATTCCAGGCATGCACCACCATGCCAGCTCTTGCGTGGTGCTGCGGGACAAAGTAGCGCCGTGTGATTCCTAGGCCAGGGCTCTAATCACTGTGCCACGCCCCAGCCCCAACACTTAAGCTGTCTTACTGCAATGAAAAAGGACAGCCTTAAAAGAAAGTGAAAATAAAATTTAAATGTTTTTGAAATACAGATAGCTACTGTTATGGTAGTTGAGATTTCTGTGAATGTACATATGAGAAAATAAAGAAGGCATTGAGGCTCCGCCATTCTTCAGATAGAAATTACATTAGCCATATCAGTTTGATGCCAGCCATATGCCTAGTTCTCAGCTATTTCCAAGCGGATCAGACACTGCTGGCACTGACTGGCGACATCTCTTCCTATGACCTCAGAGAGCCCCTTCCTAGACCACCAGCAGCTGACGAGGCCGCAGAGGCCGGCTTCTCCTAGGGGACACACTCGGACAATGGCCTAGGAACTGCAGTCTTAATTTCTACAAAGTGATGAGGTAAGACAAGGAGAATCTTTTTGGGTTAACAGGAAAGTTGATAAGGTGTGCTGGAAAATGGAGCCCTTCTACATGGCACAGCGACAGGCACCGTGTGGTACGTTACAATCAGGAGCTGTAACGGGCACCAGCACGGAGCCAGGCCCACGAGGAGGTAGACGAGAGCGTCTGAGAAGCCCTAGGTGGAGGCAGGGGGTAAAGCCGTGTCCCTGACGGGGCATGCGAGTCTACGCAGCCTGAACAGGGAACGTGCCTGGGCCACACTGTCAGTTTCAAGTCCACCTCAGTTTTAAAGCAATAAATTAAATCACGATTCAAGCAGATGGGATGAGTCTACTCCTGGCAAGCAAATGATTCTAATTAAATCCAAATAAGGTAAACATTGGGGTTGTGTTGGGAGATTAAATCCACCAAACAAAACAAACTTGAAATTTTTTCCATTTCTCCCTTCAGAGCCCAAGCCAGTGAAAACTGAGGTTACAGCATGGTGTCTAAAACATTGGCTCAACCCAAAAGGGTTCCGTCTGCGGCTGCCTCACCAGGGAACACTCCCCTGTGGTGGAGCTAGGGCAGAAGGTTCGATGCGCAGGCGGCCAGTGTAGCGCTGCATGCTAGCTCTTCATCCCAGACATACCTCCACGGTGCCAACGTGTCCTGCTGTCCCAGCAGGGGCTTCCCCCAGGACGAAGGCCCACACGGGAAGCAGAGGCCATAGTATCTGTTGGGCACTTTAAGAGTTATACCTCTTCCCCTCCACCCTGTGCTACATGTGACAGAGACTCCCTGTTTCAATGGGGGAAGAGGTTGCTTCTCCACTGGGTTGAAGTAGCAGGAAGTGATGATCAGCTGATCGGCAATCCTTACTTAACCTGGGGCCCTGCACAATCTTAACCTAAGGAGGAATCTCTAAGAAAATGGACTATAAGAAGGAAAGAAAAATAAGAAACGAAAAGAAAACACCCCCCCGACACACACACACACAGACAAAGAAAAGAAAGAAAGAAAAATACCTCAAAACTTCAAGAAAACACCTTGCACTAACACCCGCCCAGCAGGATTGCCCACACCTCTGGTACATGAGAATTCTGAGCCCACAACCATAGAACATGATTTAAATTTTGTAATTCTTCACATGAATTATTTATCGAGGGTTGCATATGATAAAATTGAACAGCAATACTAATAAGCAAGGTATGTAACGGCTGCAGATGAACAGGGGGGAGAATTTGCCTTCTAACTTACTTATATTTCCTGTCATTTTACAAGCTACTTCTTTGAGTTTGACCTCCTCTTTTAGAAAATATGCCACAAGGGTATTAGAAATTTAAAGAAAACAAAATGATCAGCTTAATGATTAGAATTCTTGCCTAGCAAGCACAAGACCCTGGATTTGATTCTCCAGAACCACAACAGCTGGGCATGGTGGCACACACCTGTAATATCAGTACTGGGGAGGCTGAGGCAGGAAGACTGCCATGCAATTGAGGCCAGTTGGGCTACATAGCGAGTTCAGGACCAGCCAAGACTACAAAGCAAGACCCTGTCTCTCTCTCTCTCTCTCTCTCTCTCTCTCTCTCTCTCTCTCTCTCTATATATATATATATATATATATATATATATATATATATCACAAATATATATTCTCTCTCTCTCATACATACATGTATATATAGCTTCAGTACTTGGCACACACCAGTTTCTCAGTAGGTGCCGACTACATAGCCTTGTGTATCTTAGACGGAACTTTGGGTGATCAAACACAGAGTTGAATAGAAATGCATCCCAAAAAAGCACTGCTTCAAAGTACATCTTTACCCATCGTTAGGGTTAAGTATAGATCTTCTGAGGTAAGAAAAACATTAGCAATGCTTGGTTATTAATTAGCATGTGTGCTAATTAGGGAGAAATTAAAGATGGTAACACTTGAAGGCTCTCTTTAAAGCTCTCGAAATGCACCGTATAATTTTCCTGAAAGGACATTATTTCCAATAATTCTCATTCTTGCTCTCATATTCTCAGCTCACTGTTTAATATGTTTAAACATATGTTTAAAATATAATTCATCAGATAAGAATCTTAAATATAATGTAAAAGAATAGAATATGCTGTACTCAAAGGAGATCGACTATTTTTAAAAATGTAAAGTCAATATAAATAAAAATCATTAGATATTTTGTGTGGGAAATTACAAATCACAAATTTAAAACTTGAATGCATTTCGTTTCTCATATTTAAGCATCCTGAAATGATAGTTTCTCCCTCAGCTAGTTGTCTGCCTTTGAAGCTGTGTAACAGTCAGGAAATAAAAGCACCCAAAGCGTCACACATGACCCGGAACAACTGCTGAAGTGGGATGCGAGGGCCCACATACGCTAGAGCAGCCACAGGGAAAAGAAAGAAAACTGGATCTCTAACAACATGGATGGGTGCCGCGTACACAGCGGCTTGTCTTTACACACAAGTTGGTGACGAGTTAAACAAAATAAGCCCATCCACCATGACACAAAATGTGTGGTGTGCACGGTGACAGGCGGGAGAGGGTACAGAGCAGTCACGGATGTCGAGTGGAATGACAACTTTATAATTCTTAGGGCACACCTGCCACACACACAATACACATGTGTGCACACAAGCATACATACAGCACACATGTATATATATGCATAGATATTTTTAGAAAAAAACCTATCTTACAGAGACATCATTGAAAATAGGAATTTCACATTGTGAGTGAATCAACTTTTGGCAATAGCATGGTCTATATATCTTAATATAGTTTTTAATGATGAGAAATGACACAATTTCTTGTGCACACGGTGTTGATGAACAGATACTTAATACATTCCTGCTGACACTCTCCCCAGAGTCACATGTGTTCAGGGTCAGTGACAGGCACATTAAGTGTGTTCTTCTGTGATAGCTTCACGTTCTCACTTGTGTTGGCTTATGGGATTTTTTTGAGACAGGGCCTCACTCTGTAGTCCAGGCTGGACATAAACTCTCTATGTAGCCCAAGCTGGCATTGGACACACAGCAATCCTCCTGCCTCAGCCTCTCAAAAGGTGGGATTACAGTCATGCACTACCATACCCAGTTAATGTGGTGTCAAGGAATCAAACCCAGGGCCTTGGGCTTGCTAGGCAAGCACTCTGACCACTCTGCTGTTTCTCCAGCAGCCCCATCAGCTTTGGATATGTTTTCAATAGTGATGCAAGACACGGCACCATGTCCTGTGTAAAATGTAAAATTTGGCTTTTTCTGCTAGTTAAATCCTCATCCTGTACTAGTAAGACTGCATGGAATTCAATCAAAGGGGTCACTAACCCTAAAACTGAAATTTTTACTCTTGAAAAACATTAAATATTTCTTAGTGTTTGTAAAACAATGTGATAGGGAATCCAGATATCCTTGCTATGCAGGAGGAGTTTTGATAATAAAACAGTAATTGGAGAATTACAAAGTAATATAGTTTTACATAAAGAATACATTTAACTTAATTACAGTAACTTGAGATTTTGAAGAAGAAGGCATTCAATGTTCTCAAAATGCAGAGCTCATTGTAGAGGGCATGCCCAAAGCCCAGCTTGTTTGTTCTCTCATCCTATTAAAGTGGATGATCTTGTACCAGGCAACTCATTGTTAACCTGAGATTTCTCTTGCTTCTATCTTTGGATATTTTTTTTCTTAATTTAGAAGTAGTACATATTGAAGACATATTGGTCTATTTGTTGTGCTTGCATTGGTGAAGAGGAAAGGGCACATTGTGGTTAGAAGGATGTAAGTTCACTCAAGCCTGCTGGTGTAGGCTTGTGATCCCACCACTCTGGGAGGAGGGGACAGACGATTGCAAGTTTCAGCCTACTGTAGGACAACTTAATAACTTAGCTAGACCCTGTCTCAAAGTTAGAAAAAAAAATGTGCTGGGGATGTAGCTCAGTGGGAAGGCCCTGAGATCTATCTGCAGTACCAAAGAAGGCAAAAAGGACATTAAACTCTACATGTTTTGTACCCAGTTCTACAAAGTTTTACCACCTAATAGTATCTGTTTAATATTCTTGATGGATATACTTCTAGTTATTAGAAGTTTTTTTGAACTTATTTAAAAATTAGACAAATGAGGTAGAAGTCATAATGTTTGTAATATCTCAAATCGACAATATGATCAATGATATATTAAAAGAGATAAGAGAATATGACAAAACCAGAAAAGTGTCTCGAGTCATCCACAGGTTGTTCTGGTCTGGATCTTCTGTACTAACTAGCATGCTTCCTTCTCTGCTCTGTTAAATCTCTGGTCATGGTGTGACCTGAGGGAAACCTCTACATTACCAACAGTCTCATGCCTTCTGTGTTGTGATGTCATTATTAGTAGCTTCAGGTTCCTACAAACAAGTTTGAGAACCACGATTGTTTCTCACCAGTTTAGAAGAGAAAACTAAAGCATAAAGTAACAATTATCTTAGTCTGTTTACTACTGCCATCACCAAATGAAACAGACTAGAGATTTATAAAGAAGGAACATGGAGGCCAGGAGGTCCAAGGTGGCCTCTGGGGAGGGCTTCTGGGGAGGGCATCTGTGGGGACAGACCAGGAGAGTGGAAGCAAAAAAAAAAAGTCACTTTTCTAACAACCCTCTTCCACCAAAACAACAGAAAATTTTCTTCACAGTGGTCTTAATCCATGGTCCCTTCAAGCCTTACTGCCTCCTGACACAGCTACTCTGAAGAGAAAGAGGCAGGGCCTGGAATGCATCCTCTGGGGGATTTGGACAGCCATATGCCCCGGGGCAGCGCAACCAAGAAGACTTCTGCTATTTAGTTCAGAACCGGAGCGAGGACACTTGTTAGCACAACAGTGACTTCACTGGAATGTACATGGTTTATTTCAGGCTAATGTCACCAGGGCCCTGTCATAAATCTCACCTCATCTCAGTGAGCCTGTCTACTTAAAATATTCAGAGAAATATGTGGAAAAAATGTAACCAGTTTCCTTGGGGACAATCATGGAGTTTTCAACGCAAGATGGCGACAGTCAGGTCAGGCTGCATCTCTATGCAGCGATTATTAAATTTCAACACGAGTTTTGGAAGATGCATAAAACCACAGTAGTCATCACAAAGACCAGGCAAGGAGAAAAGGCTACCTGACCGCCACGCAGCTGGGAGACCAGTGTGGAATTATTACTGATCATGTTGTTTCATCATGGTATGTCTTCTTCCTTTCAACACTAATGTGATTCCTAGGACTTGGATCCCTGTTCTGTTAAGGTGGAGCTCCTAAGGCAGGAACATAGCAGAAGACATCCACCGTCCCACTTTCCTCCAGCGCTTGCTGGGCCGTCTCCTCTTCTTCCCTGTGCCATTCCCAGACAGTAGCTTCTGTGATAATAAGAGAGAAAATCGCAGCTGCTCTTCTTCCTCTCATCATTAACATGCAAGGGAGGGAAAGAGTCACCCCAGAGAGCAGTGACTGGCACAGAGGAAAGGAGAACAGGGTCACAGAAGCTTAGCAGAGAAGTGACAGGAGAGCCAGGAAAGTAGGCCACCCGGCAGCAGGGCCACCCGCAGTGACATGAGGACAGACACCGAGAGGGGATGGAAGGCCTTGGGGATCCTGCACAGGGTGCCTCCGTGAGGGCGGCCAGCAGAGCTGTAACTGCTGCTCAGTCTTCAAAGGAAAATGTGCCCAGCATGAAGTTGAGAACAAATGTAAAATGATTCTCCCAAATTCACCCTACCACAAAGACTAGCAAAGGAAAATGATCAAATCTTAGAAAACCACCAGTCTTGGCTTCTTAGGGCATTTTTCAAACACGAGGATGAAATGTATAAATATGAGATGCAAAAAGTGGCTCACACTTCTCTGGTGAATAACAAGATCCCCAGGACACACAAGAAAGAGCCAATGGGTCACCTGCCATAGCTTCTGACAGAAAGACTACCAGCTCCTGCAGATGTTGGATTTTAAAATAGTTTGATATTAAGTATAAACATAAGATTTTTAGCATTTCTTGGGTAGCCCTGTATGTACACGATAGGGTGATCTTTTTATCCATTTAAATAGATTTTCCCCATTTCTAAATTTGTTTTTTAAAAATTAAAGCTAATTAATCATTGACCCAGACCATTAACAATGATGATGTAGAGGAAACTCTTACTGCCAAGTATTTTTAGAAAATTGGGTTCACTAAACTTTCATTTCTGTGAAGGTCTATAATCAAGTTAAATTCTAGGATAGCTCAACCTAAAACATAAGATAAAGGACGCACACAATCAGAGGCTAGAAGGTATTAGAACAATGTAAGTCAGATGCTGCTCTAAGCGCACGTTGGTGAATAGAGCAAACGCCTGTTACAAGTTATACAAAACACTCTCTTGTTACGCTCGGTGGCCCAACTGCCCTCCCAGGCAGCAGACCACTGAGCAGATGTGCAGACGGGAGTGAAGAAAGTGTGCTCCAGGAGACAGAAATCATGAGAGGGTGACAGAAAGGAGACAGTCCCCCACGTATTACCATAATAGACTCTTTCCAAGGTCCGCCTTGTTCCAGTCCACTGTTTACGAGTGAATAAACATAAGTGGCCCACGGCATCATTTTAGTCCTTGGTTGTTTTAATATGACTATGCATTATGAAATCTTGTGTTGAAAACGCATTGATTTTCCTCTCCCAAGTTCAAGTGGGCTGATAGAACAACACTATCTGTTGGGAAATTCCATCACACCCAATTAGTTTTAGAAGGTGACCGGGAGAAGATAATTCAACCTCCTGTTGAATGTGCACACTAATTACATCCAGCAGCACCAAGTAATGAGTTTCTCAGCACACATTCCTCCTTCAGAGTAAGCAATGAACAGATAAAAAATGTGCCTTATGTTGGAAATTGGAACTTTGCTTAATCCTACAAAGTAATAAAAAAGTACTCAAATGCACACTTTACACTGAAAATAACAGCCAGCAAAATGCTTATTTTTATATTTCTTCAATAAACACAAGGTAGTAAATCTACAGTCATGAGTACATCACGTCCTTCTTTGTAGAATTAATGGGTGTGTACTTCCCACGTGACTTTGTCATCCACGCAGATCATGGTGTCCTTAGCCTCATGTTAATCACCCCCTCCCACCTCACTATGCAAATTCCAAGGACATAGTTCTACGATCCCATTAATACACGATCACAGGGTTGTGCAAGCGCATCACGCACTTTCTGGCCCCTCCTGGTGGGTCTTTTCCCATCTCCAATTCTCCATTTGTGAAAGTGTCACTTGAGCCACTAATAAGCACCTCGTATTTCTCAGCCTCAGTAGAGACTATGCTGTCGAACTCAGCGGGAATTGTTTTGCATCTGCAATCCTACCACACAGGGTTTATTTCTCTATTTTGGCAATTATTTAATTCAAGCCTGTGTTATAATTGAAACTTTTTCTTATGCACTGTAGTGGAGATTTGATGAATCAACTTATTTTCTATTGGCCACATACTAGGCAAATGTGTCTCCCTAACAGGTGACAAATATGAATAAGTGAACTTGTTCTCTGCAGACAAGTTCTCCTTAGAATAAACATGTTCATTCACTTCCTAAATTCTGTAAATGTCTCTTTTCTTTTTTGTCTATTATTTCCCCCAATTTTTCTTAGTATGTATATATGATGCACAATGGTTACACTGAGCTTGGGTATCCTGTGTACATACGTATAATGTCAACATTACAATTCTTCCCCTTCCCTTTTGGCCCTTAAATGTCTCTTTTCTGATGGCCATTTAAGAAACGAACAGTTAAGTCTATACTACCTCTGTCACAACAATCATGTAATTTACAAAATATCTTGGTTCTTACATACTTAAATTACATAAATCAAATGAGGACCACACCAAAGATTACATATGAAATTAAATAAATTTGGCTGAGACAGAAATATGGAAAGAATTAAAAGACAATTTTTAAATCTTAAAATTATAATAAAATATTCAGAACATGGAACATTCTTTAATAGTTTCTGATATATAGCAATTCGTTGTTTCTTTAATATATATATATAGCTTCTGGCTCAAAAGTAATATATACAAATCAAGCCTAATCCCTCATGCCTAAATGAATTTTGCATGGAGGTAAAACAGCAATAATAGTAGCAATGTGTAATAATTCTGTTCTTCCAAGCCTCACTGAGCCTTGCCGTCATTCAGCTTATGTGACTCCAGCAGATGTGAAAAATAAATATTCTACCGTTTAGAGGTAGGTTTTCTCAATAACTAATGAGGATTAACATCTTTATGTCATATGCACTGGGACTTGAGCTTTCATTGTCTCTGCAATGTGTTTTTTTTCTATTTTATTGATATGTACAAGTGCAGAATTTAAAGTTTACAATGGAGTTGAGCATTTTGTGCACATACGTTTCTTGTCAAAGTGACAAGGGCTTTCCCACGCTCCTTTTGTCCCTCCCCATACCCTCCTTTCCCTCTCTACACCCCTACCCTGTCCCCCTCTTTCGCTTTGTCTTTCATCTAAAGTTCCATGAGATAGTTGTGGTAATGAGAGACCATCTGAGGTTTCACCTGCTTCTGACTCACTTCACTAAGCAAGATATTCTCAAGTTTCTTCCATTTGCCTGTGAAAACCTCCACGCTGTTGGACATTACAGATTCGTAGTATTCCATTGTGTATAAGTACCACAGTTTGTGTATCCACTCGTCTGTTGATGGGTATTTTGGTGACTTCCATATTCTAGCTATTGTTAGTTGTGCTGCTATGAACATGGGTATACATATATCTCTGTTGTATGCTGTTTTGGACTCTTTTGGATATATTCCCAGGAAGGGTGTAGCTGGATCAAAGGGGATATTTATTTCTAGTCTTTTGAGAGCTCTCCATACTACTTTCCAGAGTGGTCGAACGAATTTACACCCCCACCAGCAGTGCAGGAGGGTTCCTTTCTCCCCACAGCCTCGCCAGCACTGACTGCTGTTTAACTTGTTGATATAAGCCATTCTCTCTGGAGTGAGATAGTATCTTAGCATTGTTTTGATTTGCATTTCTCTTATGGCTAGAGATGTTGAACATCTTTTCATGTATCTATTGGCCACTTGTACTTCTTTGTGAGTGAATTGCCTCTTCATTTCATTTGCCCATTTTTCAATCAGATCCTTTATTTTGGTGGGCTTAATTTTCTTTAGCTCCCTGTGTATTCTAGTTATGAGTTTCTTATCTGAGGTGTTGGTGGTGAATATTTTTTCCCAGTCTGTTGGTTCTTTACTTACAATGTTGACAATTTCCTTTGTTGTGCAAAAACTTTTTAATTTGACAAGATCCCATTTGTTGATAATGGTGATAATTTCTTTTGCTTTTGGTGTCTTGTCTAGAAACTCTTTGCCTACACCTGTCTTTTAGATATTTACCTATATTGTCTTCTAGAAGGTTTAGTGTTTCATTTTTAATGTTTAGGTTTTTAATCCACTTTGATTTGATTTTGGTGTATGGTGATAGGTGTGTGATGAGATTCATTCTTCTGCATGTGGATGTCCAGTTTTCCCAGCACGTCAAAAGAACAGAACAATGACAAATAAATTCACTAATGATGCACCTTACGGCACTAGAGAAACAAGAACAACTTAAGTCAAAAGGCAGTAGAAGAGAAGAAATTATAAAGATCAGATCTGAAATAAATGAGATTGAAATAAAAAGACAACAAAAAGATTAATGAGTCAAAAAGCTGGTTCTTTGAAAGAATTAACAAAATTGACAAACCTCTTGCTAATCTCATCAAGAAAACGAAAGAAAAGGCACAGATTAGCACACTTAGAAATGAAAAGAGTGAAATTACAACAGATCCTGCAGAAATCCAGAATATTATAAGAAATTACATTGAACAACTATATTCCAACAAATTTGAGAACTGAGAAGAAATGGATGACTTCCCAGATACACATAAAATATCAAAATTAAATGAGGAAGACATAAAAATCTTGAACAACCCAATCATGCACACAGAAATTGAAGCAGTAATAAAAGCTCTACCTACAAATATAAGTCCAGGCGCAGATAGACTCACAGCAGAATTTTTTCAGTACTTTAGGGAAGAACTAACACTAATCCTCCTCAAACTATTCCATAAGGTGGAAAGTGAAGGAATGCTACCAAACTCATTCCTTGAGGCTAGCATCACACTAGTCCCAGAAGCAGACAAAGACTTAACCTGGAAAGAAAATTAGAGACCAATATCCTTAATGAATACACATGCAAAATCCTCAATAAGATTCTGGCAAACAGAATCCAACAAGTAATAAGAAAGATCATACACTATGATCAAGTGGGCTTCATCCCTGAGATGCAAGGCTGGTTCAACATACGTAAATCAATCAGTGTAATACACCATATCAACAAAAGCAAAAACAAAAACCACATGATCATCTGTATTGATGTAGAAAAAGCCTTTGACAAAATCCAGCAACCCTACATGATAAAAACCCTGAGAAAAATAGTTATAGAAGGGCCCTACCTAAAACTCATAGAAGCCATATATGCCAAGTTTATTGCAAATATTATAGTAAATGGAGAAAAATTGAAATCTTTCCCTCTCAAATCAGGAACTAGACAAGGATGCCCACTCTCACTACTTTTATTCAACATAGTCCTTGAAACACTTGCCATAGCAATCAGACAAGAAAATGAAATAAAGGGAATCGGCATTGGAAAAGAGGAGGTCAAATTTTCCTTATTTGCAGATGATATGATTGTCTATATTAAAGACCCAAAAACTCCACTGTGAAACTCCTAGAAATAATAATAAAATTTAACCAAGTCTCAGGATACAGAATTAACACTAAAAAATCAATAGCATTTCTATACACTAACAATGAACTTATTGAGCAAGAACTCAGAAAAACAATTCCATTCTCAATAGTTCAGCAAAAAATTAAATACCTAGGAGTATACCTAACCAAGGATGTGAAGGACCTATATAAAGAAAACTACACTACATTGAAGAAAGAAGTTATAGGAAACATTAGAAAATAAAAAAAGCATTCCTTGCTCTTGGATAGGCAAAATAAATATAGTCAAAATGACTATACTACTGAAACTGATATATAGATTCAATGCAATTCCTATCAAAATACCTACAAGTTCCTTCAAAGAACTTGAAACAACAATTCTTAAATTCATATGGCACCAAAAGAGACCAAGAATAGCTAAAGCAATCCTGAGCAACAAGACCAAAGCAAGAGGCATTGCAATCCCAGACATCAAGCTATGCTATAAAGCCATAGTGGTAAAAACAATTTGGTTCTGGCATAAAAATAGACAGATAGGCCAGTGGAACAGAACCAAGGATGCAGAAACAAACCCAAATACCCTCAACTACTTAATTTTCGACAAAGGGGCCAAATCCATACAATGGAAAAAGGACAGCCTGTTCAACAAATGGTACAATGTGTTTTTAAAACATCCGTTAAGTTTGCTTTTGGGTTATTCAACTTTATTTATTTATTGACCAGCCATAATACGCTCTTGTCATTTATTTGTGTTGACAATATCCTTAGGGCAACTGTTAATGACCATAACTTCTTGCCAGTGGTGGTGGCACACACTTGTAGACTAAATTTCTCACGAGGCTGAGGTAAAAGTGTCCCTTGAGCCCAGGAATTTCAGGCCAACCTGAACAACATAGTGAGACTGTAGCTCAAACAAACAAACAAACAAAAAACTAACTAAAAAGTTATGCTTTAACTTAATCATGCTGTTTTCTCTGTTTAATTCTGCCTTATGAAAGAAAGCAACAGAATTTTATAATATCATAATACTAATATTAGTGTAACTCAGTGATGAGAACACTTGCCTAGGAAGGGCAAGGTCTCAGGTTCAATCCTCCACCCCACATAATAGCTCAATGTGGTGGCTCCCGCCTGTAATCTTAGCACTGGGAAGGCTGAGGCAGGAGGATAGCTATGAGTACTAAGCCTGCCCAGGCTCCACCATGAGTTCAAGACCTGCCTACACAACAGAAAGAGATCTTGTCTCAAAAAAACCTGTATACGACTAATTACCAATATAATTTTTTGCATATAATACATGTAAACAACACACATATGCACGCACACACACATATACTTAAATATATTTTAATAAAAATTAGAAAATACATTTTATCTGTTAGTATAACTTCAGTATTCTGAATCTAAGTTATATTAAACTTTCTATTAGGATATGTTAATGTTTGAGATGTAAGTATAAATATTTATTAAAAGTTTAGTCTGAATTAGTCTTTCACAATTGCATGCTTCCAAAGGATTTATTATCCTTATTCCAAGAATATATATGAGCATGCACATATATATATATTAGAAAGACAACAGATCAACTTAATGGATGTACAGAATTTGGCATATAGTTTTCCTGCATGAATCAGGGGAACATATTTTAAGAAATTTTACACTTAACTTTTCATTTATAACACTAATATGAAAACATACACGTGGAGATGAAATAAGGAAGCAGGTGGCTGACCAAGCCACTCATTCCTCTTGGCGCATTCACCCTGTGGTCAGCCTTGGTCAGAACTCAGATACCTGGGAAAATACAGGCCAATAGGACACTGAGATATTTAACCTGCGCTGCTGGCACACAATTGATAAAAACGTGTGACACAGAAGACTTCACAAAACTTTGAGATGACAGCTCTCCAGCCTCTCACCTTAGCACCCGGGCATTTCAAAGGCATCTCGGTGTTACTAATTTCTCAGGCATTTCTGCCATTATCTGACTGAATTTCTTTGTCAGACAACTCCAAGGAAATTATGGGGTGACCATTATTCTAACTTTTAAAGTTAAATAGACAAGGAAGGTTTCTAGAGTTGTGGGATCTCGATGGAGGCATGAATATCTTCTGAACTCCACCAACAAAATATTCATATGTAACATATTTTAAAAGTTTTAGAAATATTTTTATTTCTAATTAGAAAATGTTTATAACTCCCTATAATGTTTCTATTAGAAATAAATTAAAATAATATAAAATATCCAAAATCAAAAGAAAATTGTCTTCTAGATCTAGGCATTCTGAACATTTTGGTATATGATAGAGTATCTTCCAGAATTATTGCTGTATCTAGGGATGAGAACATACAGCATACACTTTTCTCTGCACTGTAATGTATGCATCCTCAGAAACAAATAAGTGGAAAGCTTCAACATGAATTTTAATGAAAGTCTATTCCATTGCAAAGCTCTCCCCATTTATTTTAATAATTTCTTATTGAAGGACAGATTGCTTCATTAGCATTAACAGAAAAAGATCTCTAGAAATTGTCCTTATTTACTTTTTGGTTTTCAAAGTTTGCCCAGAGATTTTATATTCGATGATATGCTATATGTGAGTTCACTTAGTTTATATATTGAAAATAACAAATAAAATGTCATCATCATTTACTAGAAAGTATACTAGTCAAGCTGGCAGGGTAATATGAGATAGGACAGTGTAGCCCACTAAAGGTACAGCATTCCTTTCCGAGAAATTGAGACAGAGAGTGAAGGTGAGAAAGCTTTAGGTTTTACTTTGTTGTTTAGGCATAGAGATGCCCTATGGCTACGACTTCTGAAACCCTAAATGTCACATAGTGACATATAATATCAAAGTGAGGCCATCGTGCAAGAAAGGCTGCATATCAGAAACAGATCTAATCCAGGGATCTTAGGTCAGAAATAGATCTTATCAATGACCCAGAGGGTCCCTCTACACATCCAGCCATCATGTGTGGAGATCAGAGGCAAAGGACTTCAGCATGCCCTGGGTCAGCAGATGAAGTGACTTAAGGAGCGCCTTGCTTCATGGTGTCCTAAGACCATTGGCCAAATTAAGAAGCATGTGAGAATTTATGATAAATAATAAAAAAGTCTATCAACCATGGTTAGCCTTAACATGAGTCTGATCATTTAAAGGAATTTTGTTTTATGACAGGCATATTAATATGCACATGTCTTTAACATGTATTAAACAATTTAATACATTTTTTAAAAATATGAACTTTTATTGTGCTTTGAAATGTCAATAGTATAGTACCTGAATTGAGTGACAATCAGTAAATATTAAACAAATAATTTCTAAATTATTAATTTATTTTTTCCTATAATATTTGTTTTCTTTTGTTCTACTTGACTGAGCACTGAGCTCAGAGCTACCAGAATTAACCCCCCTTCCACCCAGCTGTAATGTCTGCACCTCAACTTTGTTTTTTGTTTTTTGTTTTTTGAGACAGGGTCTCACGCAGTAGTCCAGGCTGGTCCTGAACTCATGATATAGCTCAAGCTGGCCTCAAACACGCAGCAATCCTCCTGCCTCAGCCTCCTGAGTTTGGGGATACAGGCAAGCACCACCATGCCCAGGCCATGTGGTATTGTTGCGTCAAACTCAAGGCAAGGGCTCTAACCTCTGTGCTATTCTTCTAGCCCTGCACCCAAAGTTTAATGATGTGTTTTCCTATTTCTAATTATCGTAGCTATTTTGTACTCATTAAATACAAAGAAAATAATGATTAGTCGTATGACTACCACATCTGCCTCACATTGTAATACTAACTGATGACGGTCTCATTTGACTTCATTTCCACCTGCGCGGTGACTGCTGCGACTTCACCTACTGATACCATATTCCTGACTCCGTACCGTTCACCACGTTTGTACATAGTCATCTCAGTAAATCTGCATGACTTCCCTTTCAAAATGAGGATTTCCTTCTTTCTTTTAAAATAGAAATGGAATGAGGATTAGAGAGGTTGATTAATTGATTTGTATTACCAGGATCTGTTCTTTTCTTCAAAGTTTCTGGTTCACTTAAACTGCCTGCACATGTACTCAACAAAAACCACAGTTGAGCCTACTTTACAGTTATCCTTCTGCTAATGGGCAAATACAAGAACACATCTACACGCAGAGAGAGACACGCGTGGTAGAACTGCTGCATTGGTTTCTAGATCTTTACCACGGATCCCATTTACCACAGTTCTATAATTATTAACTTATAAGAGCATTGGATATTTATATAACTTACTCAAGTAATCTTACAGAACTTGATCCTTTTAAATATTGTTTTAATGTGACAAATCTTAAACTTCCCATGGACAGATGAGCGGTTGTTAAGGCTCTCTAGAGAAGCAAGTCTGAGGGTGGAGGCGTCCCCCAGCCAGTAGCACTGTGACGGGTCAGCACCGCCTATGTCTGCAGAAGCAGTGAGCCACTCAGCAGGCTACCTGGGCTGACTGGATATACGCTTTAACTTTAAATATATATTTTTTCTTTAATTTTTAAAATTAGAATACAATGAAACATTATTTTTGTCAATGTAGTCAACTGCTATTAATTTGTTTATTGAGATGTGGTCTGGCCCTGTCCTCACTATGCAGCCTGGTTGGCCTCCTTCACGTGCCCACCTATCTCAGCTTCCCAAGTTCTGAGACAACAGAAATGTGACGCCCTATCTGGCTTATGTGGTGCTTCGTAATCAAACTCAGGGCCTTGAGCTGGCTAGACAAGCATTTACCTGCTAAGCTATGACCTCAGCCCGATTTAATTTCAAAGTTAATTCTAAAGTAAAGATCGTTGCAATAATCTAACACTCTCAAATATAATACTACTTGTGACTGATTAAAAGACAGGTATGCCATTACACTATTTATTTTAATATCTTATAACTATATTGTTGCAATGTATTTAGATACTATAATCCTATATTTTCAAGAGGCTGGATTAATTACATTCCTTACAAATCTGGCCACAGATGACACACCCTGTGCTTCTCCTACACAGCACAGCCAGGAGCCTGATCCCTTTCCATGCTGGCCTATGTACATCACTTCTTATTTGCCTTAACCTTGAAGGTAAATTCGTATCATCTGAGAATTGGCACCCTGGGAAGGGAGATGCGTCAAGTGATCGCGTTGTGTTCACTATGTTTTTAGACACATACTGCACTGCCTCTGTCTACTCGCTCATGTTCCATGCCCTCCCTCCTTCCTAAGCGTTGGGGCTCCACGTGTCCCCAGGGTCTACAGGCCCCTGTGTTGCATTTCTGGCCTCACCTATAGCTCCTGCCACTCGATCTTACTTATCAAAGTAGTCAAGGTATAACTGCAGCATATTATTTTGATGCACTTTTTCGGTGGTCCATTCGTCAGATAAGGAAACCTTCAGCGAGGTTTGGGAGGAAGTTGAATGCTCTGTTCTCCCATTCGAAGATTAGGGGAGCCGTGGAACCCTGACTTCAGTGGCAGACACCACTCTGCACTGAATGGGCACTCTCTCAGTGGCTCTACACTGCTGGGAAACCATGTGTCAGAAAAATGTGGTCAATAGGGCTGTCAGCGATCAATTACGCAGAATATGGCGGCGGGGTGATCTCCATAAAGCTGTAGCTAAATAGAGTAAGTGTGCCGTGTGTGGTGGGCTGTGTACATGGATCTTCTGCTTCCCCACAGCCCCACCACAAACTCTCTTCTAGGCATTTTTCAAAACAGTAAACAGAAGAAAAGTGGAGTGCAGAAAAAATTTCAAAATATAATATGAATAATAAATGGAATATTTAAAAAACCTAAAGTGCAGCTTTTGTTTTGGAAAAGTGGTCTGTAGCAAGAGAGTTTCTCTTTTATTTAAAATAATATATTCACTGAGACACACATATGTTTGTTCAAGTTATGTGAGTTAGTCTACTTATTCATTTATCATTTGTTTCTCTTCATTGGTTTCAGGACTGGGATTTAACCCAGGGACTCACACTGGGTTAATGTCTGGGGCTTTCTTGATTTTCATTTTGAGAAAGTGTCTCACTAAGTTGCCAAGTCACCCAAGATGGGCTAGAACTTGAGATCTTACTGCCTTGATCTCCCAGAGTACTGGGTTTAGATATATGTACCACTACTCTTGACTAAACCAATTGTTTATTAAAATGTGAAGAAACCTGCTCCATGTTTGTCCATATAGCGCACACTCACATATGTCTATACTTACATCTACCATCATGTAACTATTTCTATATCTTTATGTATTATTCAGTATGGAAGATGTGATTTCTTGCAGTTACAGAATTTTCCAAACTTTTCTGTTTAAAAAAAAAAATTGCCAGTGCTTCTAGCAGAGAATAAGAAACTATTCTGGTGAAATGAGACTGAGTCAGAAAAGAACACCTATGTGTCTAGCACTTCGATAAAAGAACTGTCTTTAATATCTGTTCAGAAACTGCTCAGTGTTTGTTCTGTGTTACATCTAGAGAAGCTAACGCTTAGAGGTACCATGCAGCGTCCCCAGTCCTGGAGCTCTTGGGCTAGCCCAAGCCATATTCTTCTGCAAAAGTTAGACTTTCATACCAGTCTCTCTTTTGGTGATATCTTATCGATACTGAAGAGAAAAATACACCTGAAATTACTTTAGGTGTATTTGGACACATCACTATTATGTTAATGCATGCAAATAATAAAAGGAAAGCCACCACTAGTGGGCTGGTGACTAGGTCTTCTGGCTTTGCACTCATTCTGCCCATCATTTTGCCACTTTCTAAGGCTGTTCTGAAAGTCCTTTGTGAGTGTCTCAATCACACTCTCATGACTGGCTCGATGACCTGACTCAATTCAGAATGTGTACATCTGATTGTCACTTTGTCTTTGTGGAAGAACTAGACACCAGAGCCAGGGAGTGGGGAGGACGAGGACCTGCATAGTGCTTCCAGGAGCCTGCCTCTCTGTCTTCAGACATTTGCAACAACACTGGGACAGGTGTGATTGAAATGAGAGGTTTGTGAAAGGGCTTAGGGAGCTGTAAATCAAGCTCTGGTACTTTATATTTTTTAATTTAAATATTTTTGGTATAATTTTATCATGTCTTATACATAAAGGAATAAAGAAGTTAAATAATCAACATAACTAAATCAGCTTTCTTTTTTCTGCCTTAAAACTGTTTTCAACTATTTACTTACAACAACGCTCATCTTAACCAGGAAACCTACAGATACATCAGTAGCTGGACCTGGGCAGGAAGGAGGTCTTTGCCTGCTGCACCCACTGGGGCTCTATGCTCCTGTGGGGCTGGATTTTGGGTAAGGTGTTTTAACCTTGTCAACCAACTCCAGTTCAAAGAAATGGGCCTGCCAATCTGGCTTCTGCCAATTGTCCAGAACTCAGGAGGGCTGACATGAGTGGAAACACAGCACACCCGCTGAGGGGACAGGCAGGGGAGTGGTCACTTCATGTCCATGTCGATCAGGGCTCTACTGCCCAGAGCCCAGGGCAGCCTCTGGGGACCCGGAAAGGAATTGCCTGTTTGTCTACTGAGTTCACTGGATAAACGCCACCATAAAACACTAAGGTAAAAGGGTTCACCTGTGACAAAAAACTGCATTCAGCCTCCAGTGGGCTATCTCCATTAAGTCCCTGTGCTTTGAGGCACAGTGGGTGAGTGCAACAAACGATAATACATTATATATGTGTGTGTGTGTGTGTGTGTGTGTGTGTGTGTGTGTGTGTGTGTGTGAGAGAGAGAGAGAGAGAGAGAGAGAGAGAGAGCAGGTAAGGCAGAGGAATCAAGAAGCTCCCAACAAAAAGAAGAGTTAGAAGTTTAAATTGTTAGATATGTAGTTATCCTGGGGATATGACTACCCTAAGGATCCAAAACCCAACCCATCACATTCTACGTACTAGATTCACACAAATATTATACGCAAATAAAAATGTAAACTCTACTACACATTTTCCTAATAATTTCAGTTAAACAGTTAAGCAGCAAAGGATTTCCACCACTAAACTGAGAAAAGCCATGCTGTGGGGTGTGGGGTGGTGAGTGTCACAGGAGGCAGAGGGCATGTCGCCAGCCCGACTCCCACCTCCGGAGGCCACCTCACTGCAGTGCTGCAGGAAAGGGCTGCTATGTGGCTTGCAAGCTGCGGAAAAGACGGGAATTCACTCAACTGACAGGGAAGGCTTAGACGTGTTGGAGAGCTCTGAGTTCTCCAAATATTGCTTGGTAAGAGTATATTGCAGGGATTAAAATTCTTCCATTAGAAAATGGAAAGAAAGGACCCCAAATATCTTATATACACTTGAAAAAGAAACAAAATCATTCTCTTGGGTAGCAGAAATTTCATACAGTTTTGGGAAATCTTTTGGTATTGCTAGATTCACATTCTTTCTACACATGAATTGTCCACTTTGGTGCACTGTGCCATTCCCAGGTGTTTTGTTGTTGTTGTTGTTGTTGTTGTTGTTGTTGTTGTTTTTGGTCTATTTTAGTGTGCTGTGCCCTTCCCAGGAGTTTTTGCTACTTTGTCTCTTTAGACAATAATGAAAGACTTACTCTAGAGAGCTAGAAAGTTGAGTGTGTGTGTGTGTGTGTGTGTGTTTGTGTGTGTGTGTGTGTGTGTCTGTGTGTGCTCAGTACATACGAGTCTTTCTGGCAGAATCTTCCACAAACAAAGAGGAGATGTCCTCATCCACTCCAGCTTCATTCCTTGCAATACAGGTGTACGCGCCCGTGTCTTCATAGCGCACGTTGCTGATGTGAACCTCACTGCCATTGGCTGTGGACAGAACACAAAGGCAACTGGTAAGCACCAGCTTCAGTTTGGGTACAATGCTTACAACGCTTTCCAATTACACACTTGAACAGTTCTCTTAACATATTCTAATTAAACTGCATTTCTTCTTCTTTCCAAGTTTGGAGGAGTGCCAAATTATTCCTGCAGCACTCGAGTGTTTTGTAAACTGGGCTGTCATTCACTTTGTCAGATCCAGGACCCTCTGATAAACATACACACACTTCACATTACCTATTCCCACACTGCATATCAACAATTTCATATTAAGATGGCGACAGAATAACAGCGCTGCACAATGTCTCCTCATTGACCCACTTAAAAAGTCGAAAATTTAGTTAGAAAAAAACGTGTTTGGTGTAGCTAGGAAAGAGAGGAGCATCCCCAACAACTGAAAGGAGGCAAGGGGAAGGTCAGAAATTCCGAAGGATCATCAAAAGCAGAGAAAAAAAAAATCCCTACAGCCCCGGAAGCCGCCACAGCCGGCTGAAAATGGCTGGAGCCGCAGGCAGCTGCAGACAGAGGAAAGCTCACATAGGCCTGGAACATCTGGTGGAGCTGGGAGAGGACGGAGCATCCCAACAATGGACAGGAGGCTGAGGGCAGGTCAGAAATCCTGAAGTCACATCGGAAGAGGAGGAAAGATGCAGCCAACTTGGCGCAGCCCCTAGCTGCTGGCATCCACAGACCACAGACGGAGGAAAGTTCAGAGCCAGAACCTCAGCCTGAGGTAAGCGTGGATCCGGAGAAGTGGGAATTGCCGGCAGCTGGCAGCCCCAGCCCTGGAAAAACCAACCCGCAGATAGTGGGTGCTAAAAACACAACATGCGCTCCACCGAGAAAAAGCCCCACGATCCTAAATCAGAGACAGGGCTCAGCAGCCTTCACAAGCAGTGATTTAAGCAGGAGACATTTTAAAAAGAAGGGAAGAATAGCCCAAGACTGAACACTTTAGAGTAAAAGAAAGCTCAGAAGAGCACACCAGGGCTTTGGGGGTCACCCTTGAACAGTGCCTAGGAAGAAACTGGCACAAGAGACAGAGAGGAGAAAAGGCTGCTGATCCCCTCAATGGCTAAGGGCACTTCTGTTCTGCAGGTGGAGAGCCCCGCCCTGAGGGAGGGAAGCCAGGACAGACTGAGAGCTTTGCTGAGTGGACTGGGGGGAACAAGACACCTCAAAAGGGGGATTATTGACCCATTCCTCCAGCATGTGCCAGGGGTTTCTGGTTCACTGCTGCCCTGCACGCCAGAGGGATCTAGGACCAAGAAGTCCATCGCCCATCCATCCCGCGAGCCAGAGACTTCCAGAGGCTTCCAGAGAATTACATCACCCTATCAAACCTGAGCCAGAGGCTTCCAGAGACTTCTAGGACTTGGAATTCCATTGCCCTGTCTGTCCTTTGGGCCAGAAGATTTCAGAGGAATCTAGCACTGGGACTTCACCAAACCCTTCTTTCCTGTGCACCAGAGACAGCCAGAGGTAGCAGAACCATGAGGAAATGTGGTAACAAATATCCTACAAAAAGACCTGACACCCCAGAAGATGACACCAGCGATACTGAAACTGCAGAATCCAAAGATGAAAATGGCAAAAATGATGGTAACTTCTGCATCCAGGTGATCATTGAATTAAAGCAGGAATCAAAGCAAGAAATGAAACAGACAGCAGAAAAGCTACACGAACACATAGCCAAGCTAAAAGCAAGCCTTGAAATCAGAGGAGACAGTAGAAGAAATATACCAGAAGATAATGAAGACAATACAAGAAATTAGAGAAGAACACAACCGAGATATAGAAAAACTAATGCAGATTATCAGGAAGTGAAAAAAGCACAGGAAGTAATAAGCAACCACATTAAACATATTCAGTATAGAATGTCAGACCTAGAAAATAAAGTGATTGAGCTGCAACATGCAGGCCATGAAGAATACAAAGTGAATAAGAAAGAAAGCGAATCATTACAACAGCTGATGGATGACTCATAGAGAAACCAGCTTGGAATTATGGGGATCCAGGAGAAGACTGAGGGCAAAACCAAAGGCTTAAAGGACACGTTTAATGAAATAATGGAAGAAA
>PVKB01007062.1:0-44549 GCA_004027205.1 Ctenodactylus gundi
AAAAAAAAGGAGATCCAAAGCCATTTCATTTCTTTTTATGTACACTTGTACATTCTCCATTAAAACCACCAACTGTGAAAATAGCTCACACATGTATGCATGTACACGTGCACATGAGTACACTTTACCCCACTCCATTCCACTTCATCCCCAAAACATGCAAGGATTCCAACTAGTCATCCTTAAGAATATCTTCATTATTTAATTCAGAAGAATCATTGATCTTTCTAAAAATACTTCTGGAGCCTTTCTAGACCAAATCTAGACTAAACCTGGAAAGGCCCACCATGGGATCCTGGAATCAATCACCAAAAGACAAAGGATCCAAAGCCATTTTATTCCTTCTACATGCAACTTTAATCCTATTTTATGCTGTCCTGGAGTGATGCTTATGCTTGTTATATATACATTATACATGTTATTTAATCTGAAATATTTCAATGTATGTTCCTGCTGTAATACACTAATTTATGCTCTCAGCCAATGAAGTCTCGCCCAACAAACTGTGCCATATTCTTTGGCCAAAACCCATTAGCATGCCATACTACAAGTGCTTCCTACATCCATTCATCCAACAAATACTTTCATAGTTTTATGGGGGGACAGGGTCTTGCTCTGTAATCCAGGCTTCTCCTGAACTCCCCATGGAGCCCAGGCTGGCCTTGGACTCACAGCAGTCCTCTTGCCTCAGGGTCCCAAGTGCTGGAATTACAGGTGTGCGCCACCACACCCAGCTCATGAGTATTTGTTATATACCAGGCACTATTCTAGGTACTGGAAATACAATAACAAAGAAATAAAATTCCTTAGTTCCTTTATAGAATTAAATAATGGCTAATATCTAGGCATTTTTTAAATGAGAAGACATAAGTGTTAGATAGGTACTATAGGTACTATGGCTTCATGTCAACACAGTGGATAAAAGGAACAGCCATAGTCATGATTCAAGAAGCCAAAATCACCTTTCTGTGCTTGTGTGTCTACAATCGTAAATTCCTAGGTGTCCCAGAATGTTACCAAACCATACTTTTCAAAGTTTATTTGATCCAATGTGATAGAAAAGGCATACCTCCAAAAAGGTATCATACAGCATTAAATGTTACTAACTTGTTTTGTCCTCATTCTTTGGAAGAAACAACTTCTTTAAAGAGCTCTTTGGCTCTAGAAAAATCTTAAACAATATGAAAATTCTTAAGGTGTTTTGTACAATGAAAATATACACACTTGTGTGTACACATAAAACCCCATGACGAAGTTATACCTGAGTTCTGAGGTCAAGTGTCCCGCGAAGACTAGGCAGGCCGATGCAGTCTGACCTATTGAAGAACGCGGACTACCTCGTGTTCAGTAGCCAACTTAGAATCATGAAATCCTTTCCTGTCTGGGCTGCTGAGAAAGAAAGTCAATGCTTACTGGAATTTCCAAACTGGGCTTTTCACAGTAGCCGGAAGGTGTGTCTTTCCGGCACTTTATGGAACGACTTACTAGCGTCCTTAGTCTATGGCTTTTGCCATCAGTTGAAAATTGAAACCACCTATAACCTGGAGCATCAGGCAGAGGGACAAATGATGTCAACAAATCTGCAAAGGCAGTGCGCCACAGGTGCCCTCCTGGGGGCTAACTCAGACTTAATGGCTCAGCCCCACATAGTTGGCTGGGGAGGTCACCTCATCAGGTGAGTCCTCCCAGAAAGCGGCTTTGAGGAGAAAATGCCAGGCTTCTTTAAACAATGAAAACTAAAGAACCACAGGCATCTCCTTCCTATGGCACATTCAAGGCAGCAGAGCTGTAACCAAAGCGAGCTCATTTGGGAAATAGAAGAGAAAAAGCAGTGGAGAAATTCTCACCAGCAGAGCAGCGCCCAGGTTAAAAAGCTTGCTATAAGGCAGAGTTGTTTTTTTAGAGAAGCATAAGACAAATCTCCTAATGTATAAAAGCCCAAGGCAGTAGCTGACTTAAAGTAGTTATTTCATAAATAGTAGCTCTTATTATTAGTTCTTTTAAAATTCTACATCCGGAGGCAGGAGGATTGCTGTGAATTGGAGGCCAGTCTGAGCTCCACAGGGAGTTTAAGACCAACCTGGATCACAAAATGAGATCATGTCTCAAAAAAAATATTCTGTATCATAATTTTTTAGTAAGACATGGTACAATTTGACTTCACTCACAGGTGACAGTTTCTTATTCTGAGTCCTTGCCAGATTTCTCACCACAGGGTATTTCTCTTCTAGGCAGTTTGGGACTTAGGATCAGACATTTTTTAGAAAATTGCTTGAAGCAGCCAAGTATGGCGGTATAAGTCCATCGTCCCAGAACTTTGTGAGCCTCAGGCAGGGAGGGTCACTAGTTCAAGCCCAGCCTGGGAAACGTACCAGCCTAGTGAGACTTTGTCTCAAAAAATAAGTTTCAAGAAACAAGTAGTATATTTTCCTGAACCAATCAAGTATTTATTAAAACTATTTCATTCACATGTTAATTAACTGTACAATAGATAACACAACATTGCAAAGCACTGGTTTCTGTGGTCCAGATAACGAAAGAATATAATATATAAAAAGATGCTAGGGATTTGGAGGTGTATCTCAATGGTTAGAATGCTTGCATAGCATGTGCAAGGCCCTGAGTTCAATTCCCCAGAACCACATAAAAGTTAGACAGGCATGGTGGTGCATGCCTGCAATCCCAGCACTCAGGAGGCTCTGAAGACAACTCAAAAGGAGTAAGCTCAGATTTTATTATGAAGAATGGGTAGGATATGGATGAATGAGAATGGGAAAGAAAGCCATTCCAAGTGGGCAAGAACAGGAGAAAGATACTCATCAAACCCATGAAGTTTTAAAAAAATATTAATATGAATTATTTTAAAATTGACCAGTGTTTTTTTGGAGGTTAAAAACAAGCCAAAACTGGCAATTTTGTATTTTCTAGCACAATAAACATAACATCTGTGAAATGATATACTGAAAACTTAAACAGTATTGGCAATTTTTTAATATACAGAGTAATAGAAATAAAGGTTCTTAATATTCTTAATTTCATTATGGTTCATAAATATTTCATAATTAGTTATCTTTTCACAATTATCTAAGGAAAAGCAAAAGACGAAATATGGTAGTACATGCCTCTGATCCAACTATTCAGGAGGCTGAGGCAGGAGGATCACAAGATCCAGGCCAGCCAGGGCACTTAGCAAGACCCTATCTTAAATTTTTAAAAAAAGTAAGAACTAGAGATGTAGCTCAGCACTTTGGTGCTGCTTGGCTTCAATCCCCAGCAGCACACACACAAACATGCACGCATTCATGCATGCACACATGCATGCACACTTTCAAGAAGCGCTAAATCTCATCTAAAAAAAAAAAAAAAACCTCGGAAGGGGCAGGGTCTCACACTGGTAGTTCAGGCTGGTCCTGAATTTATTGCTTTGTAGCCCAGGCTGGCCTCAAACTCAAGGCAATCCACTTGCCTCAGCCTCCAGAGTGATGGGATTACAGGTGTGCGCCAACACCCCCATCTTATGTGGGTGCTGGACAATCAAACCCAGGGCCCTGTGCTTGCCAGGCAAGAGCTTGAACCACTGTGCTATTCCTCCAGCCGAGCCTCTCATCCAATAACTTAAATAATCTCTTTAGGTAGTGGTCATCCTCTAGGAAAATAATACTTGGCTTTCTCAGACTTTGATCCCCAGCTTTCCACTACAGTGCTATCAAAGTATGGCTCATGCTACACACAACAGAGGAAAAGAGCCCAGAGCTCCCGGATTTGGCAGTCTGCGATCCCCATGGCCTCCAGGCAATGTTCATTCTGCACTGGCTGACTGCCTGCCCTGCTTGTTTTAGGTCTGAAATTTGTGGTTCAAAACTGTGACTATCCAAGGCTGGAGGAATAGCACAGCGGTTACAGCCACTTGTCTAGCGAGCACAGGCCCTAGGTTTGATTCCCCAGCGCCACATAAGCCAGGTGTGGTGGTGCAAACCTGTAATCCCAGCACTCAGGGGGGCTGAGGCAGGAGGATTGCCATGAGTCCAAAGCCAGCCTGGGCTCCATAGTTAGTTCAGGACCAGCCTGGGCTATAGAGCAAGACCCTGCCACACTAAATACATACACGCATACATGAAACAAACAAACAAAAAACCCCCTGTGACTATAGCTTGTGAACTGGCACCCCTTCAGTTGCTCAGCCCTCAAGCCTGTTGCCCTCTATCTCCTCTAAGCTCTCTGGCTCTACGGTCTGTCTCGAGCTATTCAGAAACGCCCCACTTGACCCTGACCTTAGGGTAATGGGAGAGTTATCACTCTACAGAGTCACCTTGTCCCATAAGGTTACCTCCTTCAGCCAGCTCTTCCAACAGAACTCAGCCACTGGCTGTCACTGACAGCACCCCAGCACAGTGAGACCTCCGGGCCCCCTCTGCCTGCCAACAGCTTACTCCTGCCTCTGCCTACATGATGCGCTATGGGAGGATATGCCAGGCTGGTGGGAGAAGGTCCCTGCTCCCTCCGGCCATCTGCTGCACCTCTTCTCAGGACGGAAGCCTACAGGGGAGAAACAAAGTCACATAGCTTAGCTTTCTCTTCATCTTTTTTTCTCAGCCCCATCTTCTTCCCATGAACCTACAGGACCAGAAAACATAGGGTTTTCCTCCTTTCCTCCCTCCAAGTCCTAGCATCAAGCGACAGGCATACAAAGAGTATAACTTTTTTATTTACCTTTAGAGAGAACTCTCTGACTTGTCCTCAAGAAATTCAGGAAATCTTTTACGCCACTGACCTGACTTACAAAGTCTTATTTTGAATGTCAAAATTTGAATATCTCAGAGCCCGCCCCTCCTCCATCCTTGCTGCTGCAAATCCTCATCTCCTGGGGCAGATGAGGGCCATGAAGCAACTAGGGATGGGATGCATTTATTCAGAAAGGGAAGGAAAGCACACTTTTGCAATGTACTACTTTTCTAATTGCTCTCAAATTCTCTCATTCTCTTGTTCCTCTTCCTACACCACCAATCGCCCCATTACCCACATATGCGACACTCCAAGATTTATTGGCAAGGTTGATTCTCAACATGTTAATAATGAACCAAATAACAACTCAAATCCAAGATAAGACGGAGTGCTGCACATGTAGAAGTAAAGCAGACAGACAGGCTCGAGGTTGCTGCTCCTCTCCTCCGAGGCGCACACTTATACACTCTCTGTGCTCTTGACCTAGAGCCCTGAGAGCAGCACACCTGCCTGAGTCCCTGTGTGTGGCGGCTCCCTTCTGCCTGTGGGCAAGGAGACATGCGGATCCATATAATACTTCAGGTGCCTGTTAGCAAGGCAAGCCCTCTGGGGGTCCAGGCAGGAGGATGGTGAGCTCAAGCCCGCCTGGGGCAATTTACCACCTTGACAAGGTCTTGGCTTGAGATATCCCCTTTGATCCGGCGACACCCCTCCTGGGATTATATCCAAAAGAGGCCAAAACAACATACAACAGAGATATATGTATAGCCATGTTCATAGCAGCACAACTAACAATAGCTAGAATATGGAAGTCACCAAAATACCCATCAACAGACAAGTAGATACACAAACTGTGGTACTTATACACAATGGAATACTACGCATCTGTAAGGTCCAACAGCGTGGAGGTTTTCACAGGCAAATGGAAGAAACGTGAGAACATCATGCTTAGTGAAGTGAGTCAGAAGCAGAAGGTGAAACATCGGATGGTCTCTCTGTTATGAGAGACCCAGACCACAACTATCTCATGGAACTTTAAACAGAAGACAAAGGGAAAGAGGGGAACGGGAGTGGGGGGGTGGTGAAGGGAGGGTAAGGAGGATAAGGGGAGGGACAAAAGGAGAGCGGGAAAGTCCTTGTCACTTTGACAAGAAAAGTATGTGCACAAAATGCTCGACTCCATTGTAAACCTTAAATTCTGCACTTGTACATATCAATAAAATGGGAGAAAAATGAAAAAAATTAAAAAATAAAAAATGTGCTACTTTGAAAAAAAAAAGAAATAAAAGACAAAGGGCTGGGGAAGTAGCTCAGTGTGAATGCCCTGGGTTCAACCTTCAGTGGCATACACACCAGACTAGACTACTTAACTTAAGGGCACACAGACTAGCTCACTGATATCACAGCTGTCTTTCAGGAAGGAGGCCCTTGGGAGCATTCTGCAAGCCCTTGAAAAAGAACCCAAGGCATCAGACAAAAGGTCCTGTCTCTCTGTGTAAGAAAGGGCTAGGGGTCAGATCACCTAGTTTTAAACCCTGCCTGAGACTCTAAAACTAGCATATCATTTCAAATTATCTGAGCCTCAATTTTAATTGCGAAATCAGGTGTTTTGTTTTGTTGACAGGGTTTCACTCTGTAGACCAGGCTGATCCTGAACTCACTGTGCAGCCTAGGCTTGTCTCAGACTCACTGTAATCCTCCTGCCTCAGCCTCCCCAAGTGCTGGGATTACAGGTGTGCACCACCACACCCAGCTTTATGTGGTGCTGGGGAATTAAACTCAAGGCCTTGAGCTGTCTAGGCAAATACCCGAGTTTGATTCCCCAGCACCACATAAACCGGGTGTGGTGGCACAGACCTGCAATCCTAGCACTTGGAAGGCTGAGACAGGAAGATTGCTATGAGTCCAAGGCCAGCATGGGCTACATAGTGAGTCCAGGACCATTCTGGTCTATAGAGCGAGACCTTGTCTCAAAAACAAAAAATCATGGGGGAAGATTAACAGATTTTATGAGACAGTTGGTACTGTTTTAGAAGGATACCAATCAAATGATTCAAATACCAATCTTGTTTTCTTTTTTTAATTTTTTTGTTACACTTTCTCTTTAGGCATTTCTTTTCCTCTGTGTTTTTTGGTGCTGCTTGTTTCTCTGCTCCTCTAGAGATTCCCTCAAGTATTTTCTGCAATGCTGGGCTAGTGGTTACAAATTTTGAATATGGTATTTGTTGTTGTCAAAACTGCCATCTAGTATTATTAGTGTTCCAGTGACCAACTGATATCAACACTACTGACAGTGGGGAGTGCTTCCCTCCCACCAACACCCTCACTCACACACTCCTGAGCCTTTTGATCCAAATTTGAACTAATAAAGGTGGCATGAGTGGAATGAGTATATGCACAGTGTATGGGGGGAGCTAGGAGCTGGATGTGATGGTACAGGCTTGTCATCCCTTTGCAGCACTTTGGGAGCTGAGGCAGGAGGATTATAAATTTGAACCCAGCCTGGGCAACTTAGCAAGACTTTGTCTCAAAAAGAAGCAAAACAAAACAAAAAGGCTGGAGCTAGAGCTCAGTGGAAAGGCCCCAGTACCCCACCACACACGCTCATAAAAGAGGGATGAGGCTTGAGTGTAAAGACAGAAGGTTTGTTACAAGCTGTGGCCCTGTTTAGCACAACAAAGTGCTCCTCTACTGAGAAGAGACCAAGTCAAAGCACTTCATGTTTTTATATTACCTATACAGGAAGACAAAATTTTCCAAGTAAGTAAAAGGGGTGAATGAGATAAGGAGTATAAAAATTTGCAGAGTGAGGTGATGCAAGCCTATAATACCAGCACTCAGGAGGCTGAAGCAGGAGGATTGCAAATTGGAGCTAGCTTGGTCTACAATTGCAAGTGGAAGGTCACCTTTAGACTATATAGTAAGACCCTGAATCAAAAAAGAAACATTAAAAATAGGGTTTAGAGGTGTATATAGCTCAGTGGGTAGAGTGCTTGCCTAGCAAGTGCAAGGCCCAATTCTCCAGCACCATATAAACCAGGCGCCATGGTACACACCTGTAATCCCAGTACTTGGGAAACTGGGACAGAAAATTTGCCAAGAGTTCGAAGCCAGCTTAGGTCACAGAGTGCATTCAGGACCAGCTTGGACTATAGAGTGAGATCCTGTCCCAAATAAATAAGAAAGTAAATCAAATAAATAAATAATAGACCCATCCTTGTGTGGTGGCACAATGTCTGTAATCCCAGATCTCTGGAAGGCTAAGGCCGAAGGATTGCAAGTTTAAATCCCATCTGGGCAATTTAGGAAGACCCTGTCTCAAAAAAGAAACATTAAAATTTAAAAATAAATGAAAATAGGGGCTAGGAGCATAGCTCATAGCTGGTTAAAGTGCTTGCCTAGCCTGCACAAGACCCTGGGTTTGTTTCCCTAGCCCCACATAAAGATTAGCTACGTGTGGTGGTACACACCTATAATCCCAGCACTCAGGAAAGTGAAGCAGTAGGATTGCTGTGAGTTCAAGACCAACCTGGGCTACATAGTGAGTTCAGAATCAACCTCCACCACACAGCAAAAACCTGTTTCCAAAAAAAGTGTGTGTGTGTGTGTGTGTGTGTGTGTGTGTGTGTGTGTGTGTATTAGTTTGGGTTCTTTCAAAAGGCAGAATTTACAGAAATTATAACAAAAAGGACTATTTGGGAGGTTTACTAAACTCAGGATAGAGATAGCCCAAGATAGCAGCCTGCGTGTGTGAGAGCTGGAGGGTCCTATGGCTGCTCCACTGGGAGGGAGAATACCCATCCAGGACTGCAGGACAGCTGGTGAGTCTGCTGTGATCTCAATCGTTCAAAGAACAATGGCAAAGACCAGAGATTGAAGACTGGCGACAGGCAGACAGGTGCCAAATTGAGACTAGAGCAAAATCTGTGAAGATCTGCAGTTTGTAGCAAGTTGGTGTAGACAATTGCTAAGGCAAGAGCTTTCGCAGAGGAAGAAGTTGTAACAATCTTTCTTCTTCCTTCCTTTTATACCATTCGAGTTCCCAGTTGGGCCTCCCACATCCATGCAGGTGTTCGTCCCTCATTCACTGGCCCACAAATCACTCACACCCTAATCCAGGCTGGTTCTCAATTGCCTAATCTAGGCATGGCTCCTGATTGTCTCAATTTGACATAATCTCCAGAACGGTCACATTATATGTAAAATAAAACAAAATAAAATAGACTGGGAATGTAGCTCAATGTGACAGCCTTTGGTTGAATTCCTTCTCCAACCCCCCCCCCCCCCCCCCCCCCCCCCCCCCCCCCCCCACACACACACCAAATCTACCAGATAGAGCCATTGGGATATTTGGTTACAGAATAATCCAGCAGCCTGGACAAGTCATGGACTCTGCTGGAGGCCTTACTTTCCACACATTTGGAGTGTGTTCACAGCCCAGATGATAGGAGATGCAGAAAAAAGGGAAGTTGGGCAGAATTGTCTTCCTATTTTAATTTATAGCTCTCTTAACTGAAATAATAGCTTTAAAGAGCCAAATTATTAACCAATCATGAAGAGCAAATATTGCAATGGTAAGATGATAAGCAATAAAGACAATTAAAGTCTGTGCTATTTTACAATGAAATACTGTCTAAGCATAGAGGAATAAATTAAATGACTTCAAATCTTTCCAATCTAAAGATTCTTTTTAAAAATGTCACTGTGTAGCGCAGTGGTTTTCAAACATTTGTAAGAAGTATAGCCGACTTCTCGAGTCCATGAGCATCACACACACTGCACCTTGTTTCAGGACTGACTATTCAAAAGAGCATGGATTCTCGCATGCACCATCTTTCTAGTCTTTGATTCCAGCTTCTTCCTTCCTTTGTTCTTTTTTCTTCCCTTACTAATATTCCTGTGAAAGTGATTTTACCACACACCATTTGAAAAGTGCAGGTCTGTGGGTTTTCCTGATCACTTCCTCAGATTCTACCCAGAACTCAGAGGACTCAGCAACCTGCCCGAAAGAGCGGTTTCCAGGTTGGGCTTTTGTCTCTAGGATTCAGCAGGTCTCTCTGGGGACCCGGTTTCCCCCCAGGCCAACCTAAGCACTTGGGTCTAGAGAGGAAGGGCGGGATCCCATGAAAGCCCATTGAAAGTATTGCAGGGTCTACTGGAATCTATTTCACTGGGATCAATTTTTCTTTAAAATCTCCATCTTAAATATCTAGCATCAAGGTGCACATTAACCCAGCCACCAAAAGTCTATGGCTGGGGGTGTAATTACTCAATTTCGTGGAAGCGACTGTCACACATAGGATGTCAAGTTCCTCCCGGCGGTCCGACCCTCCTCCCGCCTCGGGCAACTTTTCCCTCCAGTTTGGTGGAAGGTTACACTAGAAGCAAATAGTCCCTCTGTCTAGAAAGTTTTCAGGGCCGGCGCGGGAAGGTGGGCGGCCCGGCCGCGGAGGCGCCGAGGAGGCGGGGAAGGGGCCGAGCGTCCCGCCCCGCCCAGGGGGGAGGCCCGGTCCCCGGAGCCTCTCGGGGTTCTCCGCAGCATTTTTCTTTTTTCTTTTTTTTTTTTTGATTAGCGAGAGATTGCATTCAGGGCCGTCACGCAGAGCTCCGCCCCATCCCTTTCTTTATTCTTTGATTGTTTATTTCTGAGACAGGGTCTGGCTAAGACACCAAGTGGACGAGGCTGGGCTCCAACCCCTGATTCTCTTGCCTCAGCCTCTCCCGGGACTGAGATGCCTGGCATGGCCGCCGCACAGCGGGGCCTTCATGATACTCGCAATTTTTATTTGCCCATAATAATATCTTGGCCTCAAAATGGGAAGGGATTGTAAAGATATATGCGGACAAAATACTCAAGTTCATTGTAAACATTATGTATCGCATATTTGTATTAATAAAAACGGGGGGAGATAAAATAAAATAAACATTTTGGCCTCGGACTGCGTTAAGAGAGCCAGTGCCGGAGTTCAGAGAAGGACAAGATGTGGGGAAAAATTAAAATGTAGTTTTTTAACATACAAATTTTGAGGCTGCAGGTATAGCACAACAGTCAGAGCACTTGCCTAGCAAGCACAAAGGCCTGAGTTTGGTTTGCCAGCACTGCTTAAACCGATGTGGTGGCAGTGCCGGTGGAGACTTAACAGCGCTCTGGAGACCAAGGCAGGTGGATTGCTGTGAGTTCCAGGCCAGCCTTGACTAAAGAGCAAGAGCCTGTCTTTAAAAATAATTAATTAAAAAAACACAAGTTTTCCTATTTTTTTCTTTGTCAAATTTTATCTTCTGCTTTTGACACCAGAATAAGATTTTTTTTCAGTACCAGGGTTTGAACCCAGGGCTTTCAGGCCTAGCTACATCATCATCAGCCCATTTTTATTTTGTGACAAGGTTTCACTAAGTCACTAAATTTCCCAGACTGAGTTTGAACTTGTAACCCTCCTGCCCCAGCCTTCTGGAGTGCCGGGATTACAGGCATGCCCCACAACACCTGGCTAAGATTAGAGTGTGATGGTAATTTTGCCGACGGAGGCTTGGTAAGTGATGAAGGTTTCCATGGGTAATATCTTTGAATTTTTGTCTTATTTCACCCTAATGTGAACCCCTGCTTCAAGTGGATAAAATTAGACCTAGGTTAGCCCAGGTTTAATTTAGATTATTATTTTTTTAATTCAGGGGTAGTATATGTCTAGATTTTCAGCTTGAATACTACATGCATTTTAAGTATTTTTTTGTTGCATACTTAGTGCAAATAGAAGACAATTTCTCCTATTCTCTTCTGGTTGGCACTGTCAAAAAACATTTGGGGGAGCCTTAGTTCAGGATGTTGTTGGGTACTACAGATCTAAACATTGGACATGCTTGTTAACTTTTTTTTGAGAGAGAGAGAGAGAGAGAAGGTCTCCCTTTGTGCCTCAGGTTGGTCCTGAACTCACTCTGGAGCCCAAGCTAGCCTTGGACTCAGGACAGTACTCCTGTCTTGGCCTCCTGAATGCTGGGATTACAGGTGTGTGCCACCATGGCCAGCTTATGTGGTGCTGGGGGATGAACTTGGGTACTTAGTGCTTGATGCAGCGACTGCTAGCCAGGCACTTTAACTGCTGAGTTGTTCCTCCAGCCCCCATACTTGTTTACTTCTTTAGAAATCCTAGCGCTCTGTGAGGCTGAGATAGGATGATCATAAATTAGAGAGATGCAGCAAGACCCTGTCTCAAAGTTAAAAAATGAAGACAAGGCTAAGGATATAGCTCAGTATATAAGTCCTGGGTTGAATCCTCAGTAACCTGGGGAGGGGGAGGGGGAAAGTTTAAGAAGATACAACAGACTGATTTAATGGTAACTATTAGTGTTATTTATTTATTGAGATAGTGTCTCACTTTGTAGTCCAGGCTTGTCCTGAGCTCACTACTATGTAGCCCAGACTGACCTCAAACTACTGGCAATCCACCTGCCTCAGCCTCCCGAGTACTGGGATACAGGTGTGCGCTCCAGTTTATGTGGTGCTGGGGAATCAAACTCAGGGTCTTGAGCTTGGTAGGAAAGGGCTTTAACCACTGAGCCATCCCCCCAGCCCCTATTAGCACTATTGTGGTCCTATCTTCCTAAGTGCTTTGCACATGGCAAATGCTCAATAAACCCTGTCTGAATGAAAGTGCTGTGTCCCATATTCTGCATACAGAGAAGCCTCCCAGGGCAGGAACCCTCCAGCAAATGACTCTGCTCGTCGATAAGCTTAGCGCGAGGGTCCTTCCTTCAGCCCTCTACCAGATACTGGCACTCTGGATCTTGAAATATGTTTCACTTAAAATTTATAGGGGAGGGGGTGTCCTAATTAGCTATAGAACCTAACCTCTGTCACTGTGGAACTTGAGAAGTTGATGTAAATATGGAGAAGCAAAGTTCACTTGACACAGATGGACACATTTCTATCAGTTACTCAAGGCCGGTGACTGAAGATCAGCAGTGGGTAGACAGGTGCAAGTTGAGACTGGAGCAAATCCGGCCTGAAAATCTGCAGTGTGTAGTAAGTTGATGGGTAGCAAGTCGGTATTCGCGTCCGGTGTCAGTAGACAATTGGAAAGGCGAGAGCTTTCCCAGAGAAAAAGCTCTAACAATCTTCTTCCTTGTCTATAGTTCCAGCTGCCGGTTTGGCCTCCCCCATGCGGTGTGGGTGTTCTTCCCTCATTCGCTGGCCCACATATCACACACAACTATAATCTCTACCCTGGGTGTGGTTCCTAATCCCAGCAAGTTGACAAATCCCTCTAATGGTCACGGGATATTTAGGAAGATTGAAACAGAAGACAGAGATCTAGTTTATTCTAATGCTGCCAGGCAGCTAAGGTGGAAATGTGTTGAAGAGATTTTCCTTAGATTAAAGATTTTGGTGAATTAATATAGAAGGGTCTAGGAGATGCAACGTGTAGCACCTCTACTGGTTCAGGAGATTCTACCATCTTACCGCTGAGACTGGGCTGAGCTCTGCCCTGGTAACCCTGCAGGGGAGGGACGTGAGCAGTGCGGTTGTAGCGTGTGTAGGTTCATGCTGGCTGTGAGAGTGCATGCACTCCGCTGGGCACTTGGCTTAGATGCCCTGCTCAGGGACCCAGAGCTCAGCAGAAGCTCAGACTTTGTCAAGGTGCTGAACTATTTGATAAAAATGAAGTTACAGCAGAGCCTCACGGAACCTGTTAGTAAGTGGTTCTCATGTAACTAGTTGCTTTTGGAATACAAGTCTTAATATGGTGTCTGTTATTGAGCTCCATCTCTGGCCCTCACTTTCTAGAACAATTACCTTAGCCAAAAGTGAACTGCATCTAAAAAATTTTTTTTTTGCCCACAGTCCAGGCTGGTTCTAAGCTCACTATGTAGTCCAGACTGGTCTTGAGCACCTAGCAATCCTCCTGTATCAGGTTCCCAAACGTTGGGATTGTGGATGCATGCCACCATGCATGATGTAGGTGGTGCTGGGGAATCGAACCCAGGGCCTCATGCTTGCTGAGGCAAGCATTCTAACTGCTGAGCTACAACCCCTGGCCCAGGATTCTAAATTGTTTTGGCAAAATTCTGGGCCATGATTGGGTCTAGCTGGTTCAGAAAGTACATTTTTTTTTTCATAAAAATGTCAACATTGAAGCTGTAAGCTATCATCTTAAATAGGTACCTATCATCAGAAATTGGATATGCCCTGACAGATTATACAGTACTTATTCCACACATGCATGTTTACTGGTAGGTCTTGGAAATACCTCAGTTCTTATTGTTTAAAACAGGGTCATTCAAGAGAAATGTAATGAGAACCACATATGTATATAAACTTTTTTAGTTGTTATATTAAATATTTACAAATAATAAAAATAAAATGATAAAATTTACATTAAAATATTTGATCTCACCAAATATATCTAAAACACAACTTTTGTATGTAATCAATTTGTACATTATTTTTAAAATAGTTTATATTCTTTGTTTTTCATTCCCCAGTATTAAGGATTGAACCCAGGGCCTCAAGCACGTTAGGCAGGTATACTACCCCAGCCCTTTTTATTGTTTTAAGAGTGGTTCTCAGCTGGGACTGGTGGCACAGGCCTGTAATCCTACCACTTTGGGAAGCTCAGGCCAGAGGATCCCAAGTTGAAGCCCAGCCTGGACAACTGAGGGAGGCACTGTCTTCAAAATTAAAACTAAGGGGCTTGGGGGAATAGCTCAATATTTAGAGCTCTTGCCTAGGAAGCTCAAGATCCTGGGTTCAATTCCCCAGCATCATGTACTAGCTGGGTGTAATGGCACACACCTGTAATCCCAGCACAGGAGATGCAGCAGCAAGAGGATTCTTGCAAATCCTAGGCCGGGCTGGGCAACACAGTGAGTTCAGGAGCAGCCTGAACTACAGAGTGAGACCCCATCTCTAAAAAAAAAAGAAAGAAAGAAAGAAAAGAAAGAAAGAACAGAATAAAAGAATTAAAACTACAAAATAGGCTGAGAATATAGCTCAGCACAAAGGCCCTGAGTTAGATCGCCCGGTATCACACACATGCCCGTGCACATGTACACACACACACACACACACACACACACACACACACACACACAAAGGAGAGAGAGAGAGGATGTCATGAGGTTGCCAAGGCTGAGCTCCAACTTACAATTCTGCTTTAGCCTCCGGAGTTCAACTGGAGCTATAGAGGTGTGCCATCATGCCCAACTTGTATTATTTGTTTTAATTTTCTAAGTTTTTATAATTCTTTACAGCACATCGCACATTTCACTGGGCACACTTCAGTTGCTCCACACCAGCCACCACACTGGAGAGTCCACGGCCAGAGAGAAGACAGATAAGCAAAAAGGTGATTTCAATTCAATCTAATAATGAGCATACTGAACTGGGAATAAGGTACAATGGAAGCCACAGAAAAGGCCTGACTCCTTCCGTTCTTCTTAAAAATCTCATAATTCTCTACTTCACTGCATCATAAACCATAGTGGAGATTTTTCAGTGTGTGTGTGTTTTTTTAACTGGAAATTGAACCAAAGGCCTTCACGCTGAGCTATATCCCAACTCCCCCAGGTTTTTGGGACAGGGTCTTGCTCTGTAATTCAGGCAGGTCCCGAGCTCACTACGTAGCCCAGGATGGCCTCGAACTCATGGCAATCTTCCTGCCTCAGTCTCCTAAATGCTAGAATGCGCCACCACACCCAGCTAATCTTTCTGTTGTTCTAAGGGATCCAACCCAGGGGCTTGGGCACACTAGGCAAGCACTCTCACCACTGGGCAAGCTGCCAGCTCCCCAACTCTTCTTAGATTTTTGGTTTTGAGACAGGGTGTCACAAAATTGCCCAGAATGATCTTGAATTTGTGTTCCTTCTGCCTCAGCCTCCCAGAACGCTGGGATGACAGGCCCACACCGCTGAGCCCAGCTCTGCAACAGTTTAGAGGTTGTCCAACTGTATCTGTCCTTCCCTAATCTGCAGCTAGTGTGACCTTTTAATGATGTGTATAAGTCACGCGCACTTAAAACCTTAACTGTCAGATGAATGCGCGTTGAGTTAATGTGAGACGCTGCACCGCATCCGTCCACAGTCTTGCCTGCTAAGCCCAGCTCTTCCTTTTGCTTTTTCCCAATTCTTATTTTCTCTCTGGCTCTTTTTCAGTCTGCCTCTTAGCCCTCCTTCCTCTTAACACTTCCAGCCTCTTCCTGTCTGGCACTTGACACTTTTATCCTGAGGTACTGGGCCGGGGCTGAACTTAGTGAGCACTTAGCTGAGTCCCCAGCCCCTTTTTTCTTTCTTTTAAGGTGAGACCTGAAATTCCCAAGACTGCGCTCTGATTTGTCCTCAACCTCCTGAGCAGCTGGGATGGCAGGCAGGTGCCCCTGCCTTTCACCTTTCTTCCTTCTTTATTTTACTTTCCTTTCTGCTTTGGTCTATTGAAATTTTGAGTATACGCAGGTTTTTAATATTGGTTGCTGCAATTTATTTGCTTCTGTATTCCATGTCCTTTATTTAAAAACCAGAACAACTTGTGGAGCACAGTTGTCCAGGCCTGTAATCCCTGCCCTCTAGGAGCATGGTAAATTTGAGCCCAGCCTGGGCAATGTAGCAACTTAGTGAGCCCCTATCTCAGAATCTTTTAAAATGGGGGTGGTGGTGGTAGTGGCTGGGAAGTAGCTCAGAGTGAAGGTTTTATACTAAAATAAATATCAGAGTCAGAATCAGAAGGTGAAACATCGAATGGTCTCTCTGATATGAGAATCCCAGACCACAACTCCTATGGAACTTAAGACGAGAAACAAAGTGAAAGAGGGAGGGTAAGGTGGAGTAGAAGGGAGGGGGGGGTAATGGGAGGGACAAAAAGAGAGTGGCAAAGCCCTTGTCACCTTGACAGGATACGTATATGCACAAAATGCTCAACTACATTGTAAACCTTAAATTTTGCACTTATATATATCAATAAAATGGGGAAAAATAAACTAAATATCAGAAGAGACTGACCTCTTCTCAAGATTTAATTACTTTTTACTCCAACACAGTCCTCAGTGAACTTTTCTTCTAGATTAATGAATTTTGATGGGAAAATATGTATTTTCCTTCTGGAAGGAAATCTAGCCCCTTCACAAGAGGAGAAGATGGAATAGTTCCTTGCACGTGATCAGGTGGTGACTTGAACCCAGTCAGAAGACCCCAGGCGCTTGCCTGAACCCTGCCTCTCTCAGGCGGATCCAGGGGGCTCGCTGCTGCCTGCAGGCAGCAGAGCAGGGAGGCAGGTTTGTATTTAATGTCTGTGGAGGTCAGTAAATAAATGAAACACCCATTCATATAAAGGTTGGAGGGTCAAGAGCTGGCAGCTGCACAATGTCTTTGGAGAGCCAGTTCTCTTTCTCTGGAGAACAGCTACCTTAGGCGTATGGCTGCTCCCGTGGAGCTCTGGAGACGTGGACTTACAATGGCGTGTGCACTTGTCTTTCTGTTTGTGGCTCTTGCCACGTGTTCACACTCTTCCTGCCTCCACTGGGAGAAAGGAGCGTTTCTGAGACTACAGAAGGAAGAAGGGAAACTGTATTTTGAGAATGCATTGAGGCGTGGTAGACACTAACAGAACAAATACAGGGTGATCTCAGCCTAGAAAAGACGCCTGTGTGCAGGGAAGCCTCCCTCACCCCGGCCCTGGCCCAAAGGAGAGACTGCTGTTGGAAGCCTTGGTACTCAGCTTCAGAATGAACTCGTTTCATTTTTGTTTTTGTTTTTCAGTACCAGGGGCTGAACCCAAGGTCTTCACACTGAGCTATATTCTTAACCCCTTTTTACTTTCTCTTTTTTACATTTTGAAACAGAGTCTTCCTAAACTGCCCTGGTGGAAATTAAATTTGCAGTTCTTCTGCCACAGCCTCCCAGAGTCTGAGGTTACAGTAGTGTGCCACTATACCTGGCTTAAAAAGACACTTTTCACTGTTGTAAATTACAGGATTTCAAACATTTTATAAATATATTAAGCATCATAATTTAAATTTCTATTTAAAAATGATTGACATCCCCAAGCAATAAAGACCCCCCCCAAATAGAAAACTACAGGCCATTTGTCTTAGTGAAGATAGATGTAAAAATCCTCAATAAGATACTTGCAAACAGAATGCAACAAATTATTAAAAAGATCATACACCATGGCCAAGTTGGCTTCATCCCAAGGAAGCAACATATGATTCAACATATGTAAGTCAATTAATATAATATACCACATCAACAAAAGCAAGGACAAAAACCACATGATCATCTCAATAGATGCAGAAAAAAGCCTTTGACAAAATATAGCACCCCTTCTGATCAAAACTCTGATGAAAATAAGAATAGAAGAACCCAACCTCAAACTGATAAAAGCAATTTACGACAACTCTACAGCCAATCATCTTAAATGGGGAAAACTGAAGCATTTCCCCTCAAATCAGGAATAATACAGGAGTGTCCACTCTCATCACTTTTATTTAAAATAGTGTTTGAAACCTTAGCCACAGCAATCAGGGAAGAGCATGGAATAAAGGGAAAATGCATGGGAAAAGAAGAAGTCAAACTCTCCTTATTTGCTGATTACATGATCCTTTATATAGAGGACCCCAAAGAAAACTACCAGAAGACTCCCAGACCTAATAAGTTCAGCCAAGTTGCAGGATATAAAATCAAGACACAAAAATCAGTAGCATTCCTCTGCAGCAACAATGAAAAGACAGAGAAAGAGATCAGAAAAACAATTCCATTCACAGTCACCTCAAAGAGAATTAAATGCTTCAGAATCAGCCTAACTAAGCAAGTGAAGGACCTCTATACTGAGAACTATAGTACTCTGAAAAAAGAAATGGGAGAGAATTTTAGAAAATGGAAAGACATCCCTTGTTCCTAAGGTAAGTAAATAAGATAGTAAGATAAGTAAGAAAATAAGATAAATAAACAAATGGCCAACCATTCTGAATAGGCAGAATCAACATTGTCAAAAATAGCCTTGCTATCTAAACTTATATACAGATTCAATGCAATCCCAATCAAGATACCAGCAGCACTTTTTTTTATAGAACTAGAAAAAGTGATCTGAAAACTTACAACTGCAAGAGGCCCAGAATAGCCAAAATAATCCTAAGCAACAAAACAAAAGAAGGAGGCTCAGAAATACTAGATATCAAATTATATTACACAATAACAGCGATTTTTTAAAAACACATGGAATTGGCACAAAAACAGACAGGTGGATTAATGGAATAGAATTGAGGATGCAGAAACATCCCTGAGTACCACCAGTCATCTGATCTTTGACAAAAGGGCCAAAAACATACATAGAGTAAGGACAGCCTCTATATCAAACGGTGCTGGGAAAACTGGCTCACCACATGCAGAAGAATGAAACTAGACCCACAACTTTCACCATGCACCAAAATCAAACCAAAATGGATCGAAGGCTTAGACATATTTTAATGAACATTGAACTTGTTGGAAAAAAAGTAGACAAAATCCTTGAAGACATAGTTGTAGGCAAAGACTTTCTCAATAAAATACCCAAAGCACTTGAGATAACACCAAGAATCAACAAATGGGATTAAAGTTAAATTAACAAATTAAAAACTTTCTGCATAGCAAAGGAAACAGTCAACAGAGTGCATCCACAGAGTGGGAAAAAATATTTGTCAGTTACTCCTCAGACAGGACTATTATCAAGAATACACTAAGAACTGAAAAAAAAGACCCTCCAAAATGGAGGACACAATCAAGAAATGAGGATCTGAAATGAATAAACAGTCATTAGAAGAAGTCAAAATGACCAATAAATACATGAAAAAATGTTCAGCATCTTCAGCCATCAGATAAATGCAAATTAAAACAACACTGAGGTTCCATCCAAAGCCAGTAAGAATGGCTGGTATTAGAAATCAAAAAACAACAAATGCTGGTGAGGCTGTGGTGAAAAAGGAACCTTCCTACAATGCTGGTGAGACTCTAACCTGATACAACTATTATGGATAGCAGTATGGGTATTCCTCAAAAACTGAAAATTGATATTTTATTTGACCCAGCTATATTTCTTCTGGGTATCTCAAAGGAGTTAAAGTCAACATACAATAGTGATACATGCTTACCCATGTTCACAGAAGTATAAAATATAACAGCTAAATCTTGGAAGAAGCCAATATGCCCAACCACAGATAGATAAAGATGATGTGACATATATATATATATATGTATATGTATATATGCATATATATGTATATGTATATATGTATATGTATGTGACATATACATGTGTGTATATATGTATATATGTGTGTATGTATGTATATATGTGTATATATATGTATATATATATATATACACACACAGTGGAGTGCTATTCTGCCATAAAGAAGGACAAATTTGAGTCATTTGTAGGGAAATGAATGCACCTTGAGAGAAGTAACAGACCCAGAAAGTTAAATGTATGTTTCCTCTAATAGGAGAAAAACAAACCATTAACAAATATAAGAAGTACAGAAGAAAGTAAGAAGGGGGACTTTGTGGAGAAGGAAAGGGAAAGTGGGGCATCAGAGGGAGGAAAGGGGAAAAGGGTGTGGTATGTAAGTAAAAAGTATAAAACAAAAAATAAAATAAACAAATGGCCTATAAGTTAAAAAAATAAACAATTGACTCAGGCTGAAATAAAAGCCTTAACTTAGTTTGGACAGTTCTTCTATGTGTGGTTTCAAATATTTCCCCGTAATTATTTCTTTCCATTTTGCCCAGATGGTGTCAATGCTGTTTCAGATCAAAAGCTGCCGGGCTTGGCGGCACACACCAGTCATCCCAGTAGTTGGGAAGTAGAGGCAGGAAGAATGTAAGTTCAAGGCTAGCCTGGTCTATACAGCAAGTTTAAGGCCAGCCTGGCCTCCATAGTGAGACTCTGTCCTCCTCCTCTCCCCAAAATTAGTCAAATGAAATCACCAAAGACGGAGTTAGACCTGCTAATAGTGAGGAGAACAAATATGAAGGCAAAGAAGGATTAATCCTCTAAGAACTGAATAAGTAAGGCATAAGTGTCAGGAGTTCAGGTCTTTTAAAAAAATTATTACACTTTTTTGTGCTATGTGTGTGTGTGGGTGTCAACCCAGGCTGTCGTATATGTAGGCAAACATTCTACCCCACAGCCACATTCTCAGTCTTGTTTAAAACTTTTTTTTTTTTTTTTTTTTTGAGACAGGGTCTCGCTCTGTAGCCCAGACTGGTCCTGAACTCCCTATGGAGCCCAGACTGGCCTTGGACTCACAGCAATCCTCCTGCCTCAGCCTCCCAAGTGCTGGGATTACAGGAGTGCGCTACCACACCCAGTTTATGTGGTACTGGGGAATCGAACTTGGATACTTAGCATCTGACTTAGCGCTTGCTAAGCAAGCGCTTTAACTGCTGAGCCATTCCTCCAGCACCTGCTTAAAACTTTTGAGATGGAGTCTTGCTAAGTTGCCCAGGCAGCTTGCTCCCGTTTGTCTGTCTTCCTTCCCAGTATCTCCCCAGATTGCGGCATGCACCACCTCACCCAGCTAGAAGCGTAGGTCTTTCTGGTCATCAATGCCATGGGACCATCAGATAGCACCCTGTCAACATTGACTTGTCTTCTAGCAAAAACCAACATCGGAAACTCTTCACTGAAATCTTGGTGGCACACACCTGCAATTGTAACCACTCCAAGGACCAAGGCAGGACAACCACAAGTTGAAGCCAGCCTGGGCAATTTAGCAAGACCCATGTCACAATAAGATAAGACAAAAAATAAGGTATTGGGAGGGTGAAAAGATGAGACAGCCCGAGGCAGGCTCAGGGCTAGTGCCCGGCCTCTCCAGCACCAGCAGAAACAGGCAAAGCCTCTTTGCTAAAATCTCATAAAGTAACTTGGGCTTGATTTCATATGTCTTTTCAAAAATATTTATATTTCCAGTAATTTACTTTTAGTGTATGTTACAAAGTTTTTGGTTTATGACGGATTAGAAAGAAAGAAACCTCGTGTACTAGCACATGTATGTTAGTTACATTTTCATTGCTGTGACTCAATACCCGACATCCACAACTCAGGGAGAAAAGATTTATTGTAGCTTAGAGTTTCAGAAGGTCACAGTCCATTCACAGGTGTGAAGCTGGAAAATGGTGGAAGCACATGGCAGGGCTGGAGCAGGGCAGGGCCAGAGCTCCAGCAGCAGGGATCCTCACAACCTGGTGGCACAGAGAGAGACAGGGAGGAAGGGCGGAACCAGCACATGCCCCTCCAGGTCAAGCCCTGTGCACCTGCCCCTTCCAGCCAGGCCCCACCTCCCAACCCTCCACAGCATCCATAGGAACATGAGGCTTTTGGGGGACACTCCAGGTACAAACAGCATGTTTCTTCCTTCCGTATTCCTCCATCTAGAACTCATTGTCACACTTGGCTGTAGCAGAAGCTGGAGCTGTCACCTAGTAGGACACAGGCAGATGGCACGTTAGTGAACAGTAGAAGCCTCTGGCACACTTAGCTTGCACACTCAGGAACCTCGCCTAACGTGTGAGGGCTGACTGGTGCTATGGAAGATACATTCATGCTATTTTCATCCAGACTGACGATAACTGCCAGGAATTGGCAGTGGTGGACATCCAGAGGGTTTAGAGGTTAAAGCCAGAAGCAGAAATGTCTGTATTTAACACTCTTCTGTCTTTCACATTCTTGTTTTTCTGTCCTCTCCATCGTGGTCTAGTTGGTCATTTCTTCATAATCAAAATAGTCTGGCACAGTGGCATAAGCCTCTAATCCCAGTGGCTGGGAAGACTGAGGCAGGAGGATCACTAGTTCCAATTCATTCAATTTAGGGAGACTGTAAAAAAAAAAAAAAAAAAAGACTGGAGATTTATCTTAGTATAAAGGCACTGAGCTCAATCCCCAGTAACAAACCCTTTTCCAAAGAAAAAGGTCTAAAGAGGTCCCTGCTTCTAATCTTAAACCCTTCCAATTCCATGTAGTATGTGACTCTTCCTGTGTTACTTGACACGGGTTCCCTACCACTTAAAGAATTTTGAAGTTAAAATTCTACTGAGTAGCCAGGTGCTGTGGTTCACAATTGTAATCCAGCTGCTTGAGAGGCTAAGGCAGGAGGATTGCAAGTTTGAGCCCAGCCTGGCAACTTAGCAAGATTCTATCTCAAAATAAAATTTAAAAGGCTGGAGGAATAGCTCAGCAGGTAAAGTGCTCAAGGCCCTGAGAGCAATTCCTCAACCCCATATATGCTAGGTATGGTGGCACATGCTTGTAATTCCAGCACTTGGGAGGCTGAGGCAGGAGGCCTGCTGTGAGTTCAAGGCCAGCCTGGACTACATAGTGAGTTCAGAACCAGCCTGAACTGCAGAGCAAGACATTGCCACGATAAAAATAAGTAAATAAATAAAATTTAAAGAGGGCTGGAGATGTAACACGGTGATAATGTGCTTTCCCAGTATGTCTGAGGCCTAACGTTCGAAAGCCAGGTTTGGTGATGCAGGCCTGTAATCCCAGCACTGTGGGAGGCTGAGGCAGGAGGATCACAAGTTCGAGCCTCGCCTATGCAATTTAGTGAGACCTTGTCTCAAAATGAAACATATGAAATTATATCAAATTTAAAAAAAACTTCTGCACAACAAAAGAAAAAATCAGCAGGCGAAAACCAGTGGAATGGGGAAAAAAATGCCAGTTACTTCTCAACAAAGGACTGTCATTAAGGATATGCAAAGAACTGAAAAAAAATCAGACCTTCCAAAATAAAAGAGCCAATCAAAAAAAAAAAATGGCAACGCAAATGAGCAGAGAGTTTCAGAAGAAGTCTGAATGGCCACTAAAAACATGAAAAAATGGTCCGTATCTTTAGCCGTTAGAGAAATGAAAATCAAATAACTCTGGGTTCTACCTAACTCCAGTAAGAACGATTAAATTTTGTCTGTTTGTTTGCTTTGCCACAGGGTCTCAATTGGTAGTCCAGGCTGGTTCTGAACTCACTATGTAGCCCAAGCTGGCCTCAAATTTACAGCAATCCTCCTGCCTCAGCCTCCTGGGATGTGCACCACCATCCCCAGCTTATGAATGGCTAGTATTAAGAACTCAAAAACAACAAATGCTGGCGAGAGAAAAGGAACCCTGCTACACTGCTAGTGGGACACTAAACTGGTACAGCCACTACGAATGTAGTCTGGAGAGTTGTGAGAGAAGAAGAAAACTGAAAATAGATATCCATTTGACCCAGCTATAACTCTTCTGGGTATCTCCCCATAGGAGTTAGAGTCACCACCCAAGAGTGCTACCTCTGTTTATAGCAGTGCAATTTATAATAGCCGTATCTTAGAGGAGGCCAGTATGCCCAAGAACCGATGACTGGATAAAGACGATGTGGTATACATATACCATGGAGTACTACTCTGCCATAACGAAAGATAAATTTGAGTCATTTATAAGAAAATGGAGGGGCTGAAGGAATGGCACAGCAGTTAAAGCACTTGCCTTTCAAGCTTAAGGCCCTGAATTCGATTCCTCAGCGCCACATAAACTGGACGTGGTGGCGCACGCCTGCAATCCCAGCACTCAGGAGGCTGAGGCAGAAGGATTGTCCTCAGTCCAAGTCCAGCCTGGGCTACACCAGTGAGAGTTCAGGACCAGCCTGGGCTACAGAGTGAGACCCTGTCTCGAAAGAGAGAGAGAGAGAGAGAGAGAGAGAGAGAGAGAGAGAGAGAGAGACAGAGAGAGAGAGACAGAGAGAAAGAGAGAGAGGAAGCAAATGAATCTTGAGACCAGACACCTAAGGTTAAACATTGTATGGTTCCTCTAATATGAGAAAACCAAACTATAAAAAAGTAAAAAGATGGAAGAAAGTAAGAATATAGACTTTATAAAGAGGAAAAGGGGTGCAGGGGAGTGGAAGGGGCGGGAGAGTGCCACGTGGGAACTCTTTTTGGGTCCTCCGGTCGGTGTCGGGGACCCCCTCTCCCTGTGTGAGAACCATGGTTATTTGATGGAGTAGTGAGTTCTCTGTCCAGGAATGTCCTCCTTCCGCTTGGACGTGAGCTGAAGGAGACTGCGCGCATATCTTCTCGTGGCCGTGTTTCACGGGCCCCGCGTGGCTTCTGACTAAGGGGCGGCGCTCAGTAATGCTTCCTTCCTTCCTTCCTTCCGTCCTCTCTCGGCGCTGGGAATCGAACACGGGGTCTTCACCCCGAGCCACGTGCCAGCCCTCTCCGTCGTTTACGTGAGGCGTGGGTTGTCCAGGACAGGCTTGGCCAAGCCGGCCTCCCGCCTCTGTCCCCACGGGGCTGGGATTGCAGGCCGGCACCCTTGACCCCGCTGGCTTTCCACTGTGACCACAAAGACGCCGAGACTGTTTCTGGCTCTACGCGAGGACGCGGTGAAGGGTTTGAGAAAGCTAGCATGAGTGGACGCAGTACCGAAGAAACCGAAGCCGCCACCCCCCAGCCACCCGTGGCGTTTGGGACACTGCGATGTCGCGGACGGAGGGAAGTGCACCTGCCGCTGGGCCCGGCTGGCCTTGAGCTCGCGGAGGTTGCCTGCCTCGGCCTCCCGAGGGCGCACAGATGTGGGCGGTCACGCCTGGGCCGGCGCTCGCTGGGTGGCCATCAGGGTGACCTCGGAGCTGTCCAGGCGGCGCAGAGCTCGGAGCCGCCTGCCTGCTCCCGGGCCGCGCTGGGCACCAGGCAGAGCGAGCGGGGCGGCAGGACCGACCACAGGCACTGGCCAGGCCTAGTCCTAGCTGGCCCACTTCCAGCTCGTTCCCATTGCCTGCAATCCCAGTGCTCGGAGGCCGGAGGCCGAGGCAGGAGGATGGCCGTGAGTCCAAGGCCAGCCTGGGCTCCACAGTGAGTTCAGGACCAGCCTGGACTTCACAGAGACTCTGTGTCAAAAACAAACAAACAAACAAAAAAACAAACAAAAAGCCCCTCTCCACTTCCCCAGGGCAGTCAGTGTCCGGAGGCAGAGTGGAGGGCTGGACCTGGGGGATGGAAGAAATCGGCCTTTTGCTGGTGTGTAACTCGCGGTCTTCCCAATGGAGGCGCTGGGTCCGCTTCGCCCTCTGGTGGCCGTAGGACTCCCCGGGCCTTCTCCAGGGTTAGACCTAAGACACAAAGGAAGGTTTAAGTCAGCAAAGGGCCTGGCCCGGGAACAACCTCAAGAAAACCGCGCTGGGCCCAGTGCCTAGGGCTTTGTTTTTGTTTTGTTTTGAGCCAGTGATCAAACTTAGGCCCTCATATCTACTAACCAGCTCTACCACCGAGCTCCGCTTCCAGCCCTCAAAGCTCAACTTCTGAGTCCCAGTTTCCTTCCCTGACCTAGGGAATATAAACTCCCAATAAACATAATGCCGCACCAAGTCGCAATCAGTTGATAAGAATTTCCTGAAATGGGAGATATAATCCCCTCCCCCAAATGACGCATCATGAAATTAGCTCATGTGTTTTCATATTTAGTCATTTATTTTTGCATCTGTATGTTTGTTGCTAGGGGTCGAGCCCAGGACCTTTACACTGAGCTACATCCCCAGCCCATTTTCATTTTTTATTTTGAGATGGGATCTCACTAAATCACTTAAATGCCCAGTTTGAGCTCGAGCTTGCAGTCCTCCTGCCTCAGCCTCCCAGAATGCTGGGATTAGAAGCCTGTGCCATGGGGCCTGGCTAATCAACCCAACTGACCAAGCAGCAGGCAGAACTGCTTGTGGTTAAGGACATATAATTCCAGTCAGACTGTCTGGGTGTGAATCCTGCTACTTTCTGTGTGACCTTGGGCATGTTACTTAATTTCTCTGCACTTAAAAGTGGGTTAATGATACCTACCTCATAAAGTATGAAAATTAAATGAGGTAACATTTGCAAAGTAATTAGAATAGCAATTAAAATAGCGATAGCAAGTGCTTAGGTGTTTTAAATACACCATCAACTAGCAATTTTAAAACAACATGCAAACAAAATGTTCATCCTGTGGTTTGGCTCTATGCTAATACAGGAATGAGGGCTGGGGGCATGGTGAGTGACGGAGCGCTTGCTCAGGATGCCTGGTGTCCTGGCTACAATCTTCAGAAGAAAGAAAGGAACAGAAGAAAAGAAAGAAAGGGGAGAAGCCTGGCATGGTAATACATGCCTGTAATCTCAGCACTTGGGAGGCGGAAGCAGGAGGATTGCCGTGAGTCCAAGGCCAGTCTGGGCTACACAGTGAGTTCAGGACCAGCCTAGGCTACTGAGAGAGACCCTGTCTCAAGAAAAAAAAAAAGTATGTAAGTAGAAGAATTTGACAGATGTATGGCTTTACACTTATTTTCATAAAATAGAAGCAAGAGTGTATTTAGAAATGTAAAAAGTGACGCTGGGCCTGGCGGTGAAGGCCTGTAATCCCAGGACTGCAGGATGCTTGGGCCTGGGCAGTTTAATGATTTAGCAAGACCTTGTCTCAAATAAACAATAAAAATGGACTGGAGATTTATCTCAGCATGTAGCCTTGTGTTCAGTCCCTACTATTAGACACACACCAAAAAAAAAATAATAATAAATAAAAAAAGAATTTAGAAAAGTGAAGGTTTAAAATGAAAAGTCTGGGGCCATAGTTCCATGGTTAGAATGCTTTGCTTAGCAGTTGCAGGCCCTGGGTTCAATTCCCCAGCACCACATAAACTGGGTGTGGTGGCACATACCTGTAATCCTAGCACTTGGAAGGCTGAGACAGGAGGATTACCATGCGTTCAAGGCCAGCCTGGGCTACATAGTGAGTCCAGGTCCAACCTGGGCTACAGAGCAAGACCTTGTCTCAAAAAATGAAATGAAATGAAATGAAATGAAATGAAAATCATCTGTCTCTTCTTTATTCCCAGCATAGCCCTGCAAAAGCACACACACACACCTCTGTACATATATACCGATACACATACACACATACACACCCATACACACACACCTTATACATACCCACGCACACACACACGTACCCATACACATACCCATACACACAAACCCTATGTATACCCACATACACACACACATATGCACACAGAATTGACCTTTTATTTATAGTAATTATGTTTTATAAAGTTACTACAAACACTGGATTTACAAATATTTCTCCTGGGAGAAACTGAGGGTTAGGTTCAGCTTCTGGTAATATATTTAACTGAGCAGCTCTTTGTGTGTGTGGTGGTAGAAATTAAGCTCGCGGCCTTCACACTGAACTACATTCCCTGTCCATTTCTATATTTTTATTTTAAGACAGGGTCTGGCTAAGATGCTAAATTGCCTAGTCTGGGCTTGAATTTGAGATGCTCCTGCCTCAGCCTCCCACAGCACTAGGATCACAGGTGTGCACCGCCAGGTCAAGCTTTAGATAAGCTATTTTATGTATGCTTCTGTTTAAAGACACCTAACTTTATCTGTATGATTGATTTGCCAACTCTGAACTCATAGGCATCACACTATAACTCATGCGTGAAGGAAGTTCAGCTAACTCACGTTTCCTCTGTGAGGGCCTCACAGCCTTCCAGGGCTGAGAAGCACCAGGCGGCACCTCGGCAGGATGCCAGGAGGCCATTTAAAATATTGAGACCAATCCCTTCCCTAAATGGTGAGAAAAGGTAGCACTAAATAGACCACAGAAAAGCCACTTGTAAATTGCTGAGGCGGGAGGATTATGAACTCAAGGGCAGCACGGGTTATATGGCAAGACCAAAACCAAACAAGACACGTTTATAGTGCTGGAAAGGCTGAGTGTTGCCCTGGCTGATGTCTGATCTCAGCTGACACTTGTCCAGGGACTCAAATGCTTTTGACTACAAAAGCACTGCGAGCAAATTGGGGCTTGCAAACGCTGGTAAGTAGGTAGATGGGCTACTATGGAATCAAAGGACAGGCATCCACTGTGCCTGGTGGCTTCTTGAGCTCGTCCCCTGGGCAGGTGCGCGGGACCGCACTCACAAGGTCCCCAGTGCACTTGGATGCTCTGCCCTGCTGTCCTGCCAAGTCTGGCACACACGGCCCCGCGGAGTTTTCTCTTGGCACTGGGCTACAAATTCCGTAGAGGGCTGTGTGTGTGTGTGTGTGTGTGTGTGTGTGTGTGTGTTTGTGTGTGTGTGTGTGTGTGTATCTACCTTCATAAATGAGATCATATACATGCTGCTCTGTACCTTGCTGCTATCTTTTTTTTTTACTTTTGTTGGTTTGTGCTTTTTCTTTTTAAAAATTTTTTATTTGTATATCATATCCCTTTCCCCTCCCTGCCCATGAACCCACTTCCCACATTCCCTGTGCCTCTCCACAAAGCCTATCTTCTTACTCTTCTCTCTGTCTTTTACATTTTTTTATGACTTGGTTTTCTTACATTAGAGAAACCATGCTATATTAACCTTCTGTGTCTGCTACATTTCACTGAGCACAATGGTCTCAAGGAGTGTCCATTTTTTTTTTTACAAATGACACAAATTTATCTCTCTGGCAGAGTGGCACTTCACTGTGTAACTATACCACATTTTTTTAATATGTTCATTTGTCGCTGGCCACACTGGCATCAACTGTGCTGCCACAAACATGGGCATGCGCGATCACTCTTGTGTGATGACTGACTCTCCTGAGAAGACCCCAGAAGTGGTGTAGCTGGGTCGAATGGAGTAGTGATTTTCAGTGTTTTGAGGAATCTCCCTACTGCTTTCCGTAGTGGTTATACCAGTTTACAGTCCCACCAGCAATGGAGGAGGGTTTCTTTTGCCCCATGCCCTCGCCAGCATGGGTTGTTTTTTGAGTTCTTAATACCAGCCATTCTAACTGGAGTTAGATGGAAACTCAGTGTTGTTTTGATTTGCATTTCTCTGATGGCTAAGGATGCTGAACATTTTTTCATGTATTTATTGGCCATTCAGACTTTTCCTGAGAACTATCTATTTCAGTTGCCTTTTTTTTTTTTTTTTTTTTTTTAGACAGAGCCTCATTCCGTAGTCCAGGCTGGTCCTGAACACACTGTGTAGCCCAGGCTGACCACACACACAGCAATCCTGCTGCCTCAGCCTTCAAGAGATGGGATGATAGGCATGTGCCACCATGCCCTGCCTCAGTTGCCTAATTTTTGATTGGATCTTCTATTTTTGAGGGTCTAATTTTTCTCTCAGTTCTTTGTATGTTCCTGAGTATAGTCCTCTGTCTGAGGAGTAGCTGGCAAATATTTTTTCCCATCTTTTCCTTTTTGCTTGTTGATCGTTCCCTTTGCTGTGGGGAAGCTTTTTAATTTGATACAATCCTGTGTGTTGGTTCTTGGTGTTATCTCATGTGCTTTGGATGTATGCCTTCAAGGAGTATTTCCATTTTAATGTCTGCGTCTTTGATCTATTTTGAATTGATTTTGGGACATGGTCAAAGATGTGGGTCTACTTTCATTCTTCTGCACGTGCTAGCTAGCTTTCCCAGCACCATTTGATAAAGGGGCTGTCTTTACTTCAGTGTAGGCTTTTGGCCCCTGTGTTGAAGATCAGACAGCTGAAGGTGCTTGGGGATGTTCCTGTATCCTCAATTCTATTGTGTTGATCCATCTGTCTGTTTTTGTGCCAATATCACTTGATTTTATCATTGTTGCTTTGTAATATAGTTTGATATTTGGTATTTTGGGTGTTGTGAGGCCTCCTGCTTTTATTTTGTTGCTTAAAATTGTGTTAGCTATTCTAAGTCTTGTCCGGTGTCATATAAGTTTCATCTTGATTGGGATTACATTGAATTTGTATATCAGTTTAGATAATATGGCCATTTTGACAATGATGTCCTGTCTACCAAGAACAAAGGCTATCTTTCTATTTTCTAAAATTCTCTTCACTTCCTTTTTCAGCATACTTAGTTCTTGGTATAGAGGTTGTTCACATGCTTAGGTTGCTTCCTAGGTATTTAATTTTCTTTGAGACAACTGCGAATGGAATTATTTTTCTAATCTTGTTCTCTGTGTTTTCATTGTTGCTGTAGAGGAATGCTACTGATTTTTGTGTATTGATTTTATATCTGCAACTGGTTGATTTTTTAAAATTAGGCATAAGAGTCTTCTGGTAGAGTTTTGGGGTCCTCTATGTAAACAATTGTGTAATCCACGAGTAAGGATAGTTTGCTTTTTCCTTTCCTATATGTATCCCTTTGTCCCATTCTCTTCTCTGTTTGCTCTGGCTAAGACTTTGAGTACTTTGTTGAACAGGAGTGTTGAGAAAGGATACCCTGGTCTTTTTCCTGATCTGAGGGTAAATCCTTTCAGTTTTTCCCAGTTTAGGATGATGCTGGCAGTAGGATCATACTAAATTGCTTTTATTAGCTTGAGGTGTGATCCTTCTATATCCATTTTAATCAGACTTTTGATCAGAAAGTGATGTTGTATTTTGTCAAAGGTTTTTCTGCATCTATTGGGATGATCATGTGATTTTTGTTCTCACCTTTGGTGATGTGGTGTATTACACTTATTATTTTACATATGTTGAACCATCCTTGCATCCCAGGTATGAAGCCAACTTTGTCATGGTATATGATCTTTTCAGTAATTTTTTTAGTTTCAGTTTCATTGATTTCTGCTCTGATTCTTCTTTTTTTCTTTTCTGAGACAGGATCTTACTCTGTATAGCCCAAGTTGGTCCTGAACTCACTGGTATAGCCCATGCTGGCCATAGACTCAGAACAATCCATCTGCTTCAGCCACCCAAATGCTGAGATTATAGGCATATGTCACCATGCATAGCTTTATGTGGTGCTGGGGAATCGAACTCAGGGCCTTGTACTTGCAAGGCAAGCTCTTTAACTGCTGTGCTACTCCTCCAGCTCCTGCTCCTATTCTTGTAATTTATTTTCTTATACTGCTTTTGGATTTGGCTTGTTCTTGTTTCTCTAGGACTTTGAGCCGCATTGTTAGATTATTTAAGATTGCTCTGTTTTTTTCATATATGCAAAATTATATAGCTATAAATTTCTCTGTTAGTGCCACTATCATTCTTGTATGATGTGCTTCCACTGTCATTTGACTTTAGCAAATTCTTGACTTCTCTCTTGATTTCTTCTGTGATCCATTGCTTGTTCAATAATGTATTATTTAATCTCCATATATTTGTATAGTTCCTGTATTTCTTTTGCTATTCATTTCTAGTTTCCTTTTGTGTCCATTTTTATTTTGTTTTTATTTGCATATTGCTTCCCTTTCCTCTCTCACCCTCCCACCCCACCCCACTTCCCTTTCCTTTTCCATAATGTCTGTCTTCTTACTTCTTCTGTATCTTTTGCAGTTTTTATGGTTTGGTTTTCAAATATTAGAGAGACCATATGATATTTAATTTTCTGGTCCTGATTCATTTCACTGAGAATAATGTTATCAAAGTGCATGCATTTACCTACAAATGATCCGAATTTGTTATTCTTAATAGCAGAGTAATACTCTATTGTGTATATATACACCACATCTTCTCTATCTGGTCACCTTCTTCCAAGATTTGGCTATTATGAATTGTGCTGCTATAAACATGGCAATGCATGTATGACTATTGTATGATGAGTTTAACTCATTTGGGAAGATACCCAGAAAGCTGAGTCAAATGAGATGTCAATGTTCAGTTTCCTGAGGAATCTCCGCACTTTCCATAGTGGTGGTATCAGTTTATAGTCCTACCAACAATGTAGGAAGGTTTCTTTTTCCTCACAGCCTTGCCAGAATTTGTTTTGTTTTTTTTTTTTTTTTGAGTTCTTAATAGTAGCTATTCTTACTGGCATTACATGGAACCTCAGCATGGTTTTAATTTGCATTTCTCTGATGGCTAAAGATGTTGAGTATTTTTTCATGTATTTATTGGCCATTTGGATTTATTCTTCCGAGAACTGTTTTCTTCATTTCAGATTCCATTTTTGATTGTGTCCTTTATTTTGGAGGATCTGATTTTTTTCAATTCTTTGTATATTCTTGGTAACAGTCCCTCGTCCGAGGAGTAGCTGGCGAATATTTTTTTCCCATTCCGTGGGTGCTCTCTTCACTCCATTGACTGTTTCCTTTGCTGTGCAGAAGCTTTTAAATTTCAGATAGCCCCATTTGTCAATTCTTAACATTATCTCTTGTGCTTATGGTGTTTTATTCAGGAAGTCCTTGCCTATGCCTATTTCTCTGAGGTTTTGTCTATGTTTTCTTCCAAAGTGTTTCTGTTTTAATATCTAAGTCTTTTATCCATTTTGATTTAATTTTGGTGCATGGTGAAAGTTGTGGGTCTAGTTTCAGTTTTTCCATATGTGGTTAGCCAGCTTTCCCAGCACCATTTGTTAAAGAGGCTGTCTTTACTCCAGCATATGCGTTTGGCCCCTTTGTCAAAGATCAGGTGGCCAAAGATTCTCAGGGGTGTTTCTGCATACTCAGTTCTATTCCATTGATCCACCTTTCTGTTCTTGTGACAATGTCATGTCATTTTTATCACTCTTGCTGTGTAATATAATTTGATATCTGGTATTGTGATACCTCCTGCTTTTGTTTTGTTGCTTAGGATTGTTTTTGGATATTCTGGACTTTTTTTGTTCCATATGAATTTTTGAGTCATTTCTTTCTACTTCTGTAAAAAACGTTATTGGTATCTTGATTGGGATTGCATTTAATGTGTGTATCAGTCTAGGTAGTATGGCCATTTTGATGATAGTTCTACCTATCCAGGAACAGGGAACGTCTTTCCATTTTCTAAAATTCTCTTGGATTTCTTTTTTCAAGGCACTATAGTTCTCAGTATAGAGGTCCTTCATTTGCTTTGTTAGGTTAATTCCTAGGTATTTAATTTTCTTTGAGGTAACTGTGAATGGAATTGCTTTTCTAATCTCTTTCTCTGTGTTCTCATTGTGGCTATAGAGGAATTTACTGATTTTTGTGTATTGATTTTATATCCTGCAACTTGGCTGAATTTATTTATTAGGTCTAAGAGTTTTCCAGTAGAGTTTTTGGGATCCCGTATGTAAAGAATCATGTCATCAGCAAATAAGGATAGTCTGACTTCTTCCTTTCCCGTGCATATTCCCTTTATTCCCTTCTCTCTTCCCTGATTGCTCTGGCTAAGGCTTCAAACACTATTTTAAATAGGAGTGATGAGAGTGGACACCCCTGGATTGTTTCTGATTTGAGGGGAAATGCTTTCAGTTTTCCCCCATATAGGATGATTGGATGTAGAGTTGTCAAAAATTGCTTTTATCAGTTTGAGGTAGGTTCCTTGTATTCTTATTTTCATCAGAGTTTTGATCAGGAAGGAATGTATTTTGTCAAAGGCTTTTTGTTTTTTGCATCTATTGAGATGATCATGTGGTTTTTGTCCTTACTTTTGTTGATGTGATGTATTACATTAACTGATTTGTGTATATCGAACCAGCCTTGCATCCCTGGGATGAGGCCATCTTCGTCATTGATGTATGATCTTTTTAATAATTTTGCATTCTGTTTGCAAGTATCTTATTGAAGTTTTCGCATCAAGATTTGTTAAGGAAATTGGCTTATAGCTTTCTTTCTTCGTTGGGTCTTTGTCTGGTTTGAAATCAATATGATACTTGCTTCAGAGAAGGAGTTGAGCAGTGTCCTCTCTCTTTCGATTTTATGGACGAGTTTAAGGAGCATTGGCATTAACTCTTCCCTAACGTTCTGGTAAAATTCTGCAGTCCATCAGGTCCTGGGCTTTTCTTTGTTGGCAGATCCTTTCTTACTGCCTCAGTTTTATCCCTGGTTATTACTTTATTCAGGGTTTCTATATCTTCTTGTCTCAATTTTGGTGTTTCCTTTGTGTCAAGGAATTCATTCATTTCTTCTGAGTTTGTGAGTTTGATGGAGTATAGTTTTTCAAGACAATTTTGCATAATTCTCTGGATTTCAACAATGTCACTTCTGATTTTATCTTTTTCATTTCTAATTGCATTGATGTGAATTTCTTTTCTTCTTTTGATGAATTTGGCTAGAGGTTTATCAATCTTATTTATCCTTTCAAAGAACCAACTCTTTGATTCATTGATTTTTTCTATTGTTTTTTTCACTTTCAATTTCATTGATTCGTGTTCTGATTCTTATAATTTCTTTCCTTCTAGTACTTTTGGATTTGATTTGTTCTTGTTTCTCAAGGACTTTGAGCTGCATCATTAGATCATTCATTTCAAATTGCTCTTTTTTATATGTGAATTCATAGCTATAAATTTTCTTCTTAGGGGGCTGGAGGAATGGAGGAATGGCTCAGTAGTTAAAGCACTTGCCTAGCAAGTGCTAAGTCATGTGCTAAGTACCCAAGTTCGATTCTCCAGGGCCACAGAAGCCAGGCATGGTGGTGCACACCTGTATCCCAGCACTTGGGAGGCTGAGGCAGGAGAATTGCCCTGAGTCCAAGGCCAGCCTGGGCTCTTTAGTGACTTCAGAACCAGCCTGGGCTCCAGAGTGAGACCACATCTCAAAAAAAAAATCCTTTTTAGTATCGCTTTCATTCTGTCCCACAGATTCTGGTACAATGTACTTCCATTGTCGTTTGACTTTAGGAAATTCTTGATTTCTTCCCACCAACCCCCACTTTTTTTTTTTTTTTTTTTTGTCGAGACAGGATCTTGCTCTAGACTGGTCCTAAACTCACTATGAAGCCCAGGCTAGCCGTGGACTCGGCAATCCTCCTGCCTCAGCCTCCCAAGTGCTGGGATTACAGGCATGTGTCACCACACCCCTGTGGTGCTGGGGAACTGAACCCAGGGCCTTGCGCTTGTTAAGCAAGTGCTTTAACTACTGTGCCATTCCTCTAGCCCTCTTTCTTGGTTTCTTCTATGATCCATCCATTCTTTGTTCAATAATGTAATATTTAATCTCCAATCTCCATTTGAATAGTTTCTGTAGTTATTTTTCTATTGATATCTAGTTTTATTCCACTGTGATCTGAAAGTATGCAGGAAATAATTTCAGTTCTTTTGTATTGATTTGAGCATGTCTTATGTCTAAGGATATGGTCTGTTTTGGAAAAAGTCCTATGTGCTGTTGAGAAAAAGGTGTGTTCAGTTGATGTTGGAAAGCATAGTCTGTAGGTATCTGTTAAGTCCATTTGCTCCATGGTGTGATTTAGCTCTGATGTTTCTTTGTTGATTTTCTGTCTGGTTGATCTGTCTAGTTGCAAGAGTAGAGTATTGAAGTACCAAAGTATGATTGTACTGGAGCCTACTTGGTCCTTCATGTAACTGGGTGCACCTATATTAGGTGCATATATGTTTATAATTGTGAGCTCTTCCTGTTGAATTGTTCCTTTTACCAGTATGTAGTGATCCTCTTTGTCTCTTCTGGTCTGCTTTGGTTTGAAGTCTGCTGTGCCTGAGAACAGTATAGCTACTCCTGCTTGTTTCTGGGCTCCAGTAGCAGGTAGTATTAGTTTCCAGCCTTTTACCTTCAGTGTCTCTGTTTCTTTGTGGGTTAAGTGTATCTCTTGTGGACAACAAATGTTTGGGTTTTGTTTTTTGATCCACTCTGCTAGTCTATGTCTTTTGATTGGTGAGTTAAGACCATTAACACTGAAGCATTGAGAATAGTTACTGTAAGATTTTTACTGAGTCCTGTCATTGGTTGACCTGTTCTTCTATTGTTGGCTCTTCACTTTCTATCAATCTTCTTTCTTTCTTTCTTTCTTTCTTTTTTTGAGAAGGGGTCTGTCTCTGAAGCCCAGGCTGGTCCTGGACTTACTATCGAGCCTAGACTGGCCTTGGACTCATGGCAATCCTCCTGCCTCAACCTCTTGAGTAATAGGATTACAGGTGTGCATCAGCACATCTGCTTAATATGGTGCTGGGGAATGGAACTCGGGTACTTAGCACTTGACACAGTGCTTGCTAGGCAAGTGCTTTAACTGCTGAGCCACTCCTCCAGCCCCATGCCTTTTCTTTTTGTTACACTTTTCTCTTTAGATGTTTCCTTTCCTCTATGCTTTTTTGTGTCGCTTGTGTCTCTGTCTCTCTCTCTAAGATGCCTTGGAGTATTTTCTGCAGTGCTGGGCGAGTGGTTGCAAATTTTTTTGGTGATTCTTGGTCATGAAAATTTATTACTTTCCCTTCAATTTTCAGGTGTGATTTTGCTGGAAACAACAACCTGTGTTGACACTTCCTGTCTTTTAAAGCTTGAAATATTTTGCTCCAGGATCTCCTTGCTTTTTTAAATTTTTTATTTTTCCCCACTATTTTTATTAATATACAAAGGTAATACATAATATTTACAATGAACTTGGGTGTTTCATACACGTATGTATCATATCGAGTTTACAATCACTTCCAATTTTCTACCCTCCCACCCCCTCCCTATCCCTTCCTCTGACTCCGGCTATCACTTCATATGGTTCCAAAGAATGTCTGTGTTCTGGGTTTTCCAAGTCAGAGAAACCATACAGTGTTTAACATATTAATCTTCCACACCTAAGTCATTTCACTTAAGTCACCACTCTAACTCAGCTTCCCATTCCTCTAATGGGTTCAGAGTAGTTAAATCTTGATGCCTCTTCTCTGAATCCAACCAATCCCTTTAATGGGATGTTTACCAAGTTTTTTTTTTCCTATATTTTGCTATATCTTTGTTGCTATTCTTAAACCTGGCCTTACCCACCAGTTCACATTGGAAAATAACTACAAGCATGTAGTTCAAAAGACTAGTAAATTTGGGAAAGAAGAAAAAAGTTAAATTTCAAATGCCTTAGCTGAATACTAGAAGGTACATACTTGTACATTCACAGAGTTATCTTTACATCAATCAGTTTTCTTAGGATAAATTTTTATCAGTGACCTAATAAGTGAATTGCTACAATAAGACAAAGTTAAAACTATATCACATTGCTACATTAAATGAACTTAAATCTATACCACATAAATATACTTAAAGTGACAGATATGAAGGCAAATTTAGTTATTTCAGAATTTTTTAACTTTCATAACTTATTTGCTCATTTTTCACTGATGTTCTCCTTGCTTTTAAAGTTTGCATTGAGAAATCTGCAATGATTTGAATGGGTTTCTCTTGGTAAAATAATGTCTGTTTTTCTCCTGGTGCTTTCGATATTCTTTCTTTATGCTGGATTTCTGAGGTTTTGATTATGATAAGTTGTGGTAAGTTTCTTTGCTGGTTGATATTATTTGCTGTTCTATAAGCTTCTTGTACCTGAATATTAATTTCATTTTCTAGATTCAGGAAATTTTCTTGTATGGTTTCATTGAATAAATTCTTCACACCTTTGGTGCTGACTTCTGCTCTTTCTTCTACTCCCATAATTCTGAGGTTGGTTCTATTTGAATCACCCATCAGCTCTTGTATCTAGCTACTTTGCTTATTTCTGATTTTGGTGTCCTGCCTAATTATAGCATTTGTTTCTTCGGCCTTGTCTTTAAGATCTGAAATTCTGTCCTCACAGTGCTCAAGTTGACTTACCCTGCTTTCAAATGAAATTTTTATATCCTGAATTTGAGCTAGATTTCTTTTCAGAATTTCCACTTCTCTATCAAAATGTACCTTTGTATCTTGAATTTTCTTATTTACCTCAGCCAACTTTTTGTTTGTGGCTTCAATATGTTCAGTAAGCTTTGTATCCATCAGGACCACTCTTTGTTGAATAAGTTCCTCTGTAACCCTACTGATAATTCCTTGAATTTCTTTAAGAGTATCATGTTTGAACTTGCTTATTCCTTTCCTATGAGTTCTGTTTCAGGGCTCATGACGGTAGTTTCTGGGGCCTCAGGAGTTTCTGCGTGGATTGTCTTGTCTTCCCATATTTCTGTTGTTGAGGGACTTCACTATAAAGGCCTAGCTGAGACATTTCTGTGAATGGATATGAGGGTGTGTGAGGGGAGTCAAAAGTTCTGTGCTAGGAGTAGGTGGTGAGAGAGGACTTAACAGTCCATTGGTCTCTGAGGTGTCTTGCCCACCTCCAGGCCCTCAGCAGTGCTCTGCCACCTGTCCTGGCTCCCTTCCCCTGAGGGCAGCCTTCTCCACCCTCAGAGGTGCTCCCACTACCTGCTTCCCAGCTGTTCAGGAGGTTGGCAGCCTTTGTCTCCTCTCCTCATCTGTTTCTTGTGTCAGTTTCTTTCTCCTCATTATTTAAGAGTGTCTCCAAAAACCCGGATGTGCCTGTCTGAGTTTTCTACTTTAAGCAGTTCAGGCTCGGGCTCTCCCTCTCTACATATATAATGGCTCCTGCCCATGTCACTTCCTGCTATGCCTTCTGAGCTCTGCATCTCCCAAGCCTGTCTAGGATCCAGGACCCTTTTCTAGGGGAAGCTCTCAGTGCATTTGCAGCTTGTGTTTCCTGCTGGCTCATTTCTGGAGGTGGGGGCTGCCAGCTGCTGTCAATTCCCTCTTCTCCCAGATCTGTGCTTACCTCAGTCTGAGGCTCCAGGTTCTGGGCATGCTTTCCTCCCTGTGTGGGTGCCAGTGGCTCCCAGTCATTTGCAGTCACCCTGGGCTGCTGTTTTTTTTTCTGCTTCTGGTGTTTCTTTGGAATTTCTGGTTTTCCTGTGGTCTCCTTTCAGTTGTTAAGGTGAATCTCTTCTTTCTAAGTGGGTCTACGAGGAGACATTGTACAGCTCTGTTGTTCAGCTGCCATCTTGCCCAGAAGTCCTCATTTCTAGTTTCATTTCACTATGATCTGAAAATATGCAGGACATTATTATTTTTTTTTATTTAAGCATGTCTTGTGTTCAAGGATGAATATGGTCAGTTTTGGAAAAAGTTCCATGTGCTTCTGAGAAAAAGGTGTACTCTGTTGGTGTTGGATTGAACTCTGTAGTGTTTTTTTTTTTTTTTTTTTTTTGAGACAGGTTCTCGCTCTGTAGCCCAGGCTAGTCCTGAACTCACTATGGAGCCCAGGATGGACTCATGGCAATCTCTTGCCTCTCAAGTGCTTCTGGGATTATAGGCGTGTGCCACCACAACCAGCTTTATGTGGTGCTGGGGAATCGAACTCTGGGCCTTGAGCTTACAAAGCATTCCTCCAGGCCCTGTTGAATTTTTGTTTTTTCAGTTGACCGGTCTATTTGTGAGGGTATTGAAGTCTCCTACTGTCTTAGTTACAGTTTTGTTGTTGTGACTCAAATCCTGACATGCACAAATTAGGGTAGGAATAGTTTATTTTAGCTCACAGTTTCCAAAGGTCACAGTCCATCCATGGGAAGCTGGAAACAGTGGAAGGACATGGCAGAGATGGAGGTGGGGCAGCTCCTCACAGCACTGCAAACAGTTAGTCAAGTCAAGTTCAGTTGAGTCAAGTCCCGCTCAGGAAGGAAGGAAGGAAGTAGCATACCTATATGTTCAGGTCATAGCCTCAGTGTTCTGCCCTTTCCAGGTCTAAGCGCCCACCACAGGCCTGTAAGACAACCTACATGCCTGTAATCCAATCTCCCACTTGTCTGTCTTCCGCCACACACCAAAGTCCACTCCTCCAGACCAGCACCCCTCCCAACAGCATGTGGTTTTATAGACAAGCAATAACATCCAAATACATGACATTTTTGGGTGACATTACAGATCCAAACCACAATCACTACTATGATTGTATTGGGGTCTACTTGGCCCTTCATATCAAGAAGTTTCTATTTTATGTAGCTGGGTGAGCCTGCAGTGCATGCATATATGTTTATAATTGTGAGCACTTTGTGTTGGACTGTTCTTTTTTACAAGTATGCACTGATTGTCTTCATCTCTTCTGATCTGTTTTGGTTTGAAGTCAGTAGTATGTGAGAATTATATAGCAACTCCTGCTTGCAGTATTAGTTTCCATCCTGTTGCCTTCAGTCTGTGTGCTTCTTTGTGGGTGAAGTTTGTCTCTTGCAGACAACAAATGGTTGGGTTTTGTTTTTTTGATTCCCTCTGCTGACCTATGTCTTTTAATTAAAAAGTTAAGACCATTAGCATTGAGAGTAATTATTGTGAGATTTTTGCCAAATTCTGCCATTGTCCTGTTCTTCTATTATTGATTCTTTGTTTGTTTCTTTTTGTTACACTTGCCCATTTAATGTTTTCTTTCTTCTGTGTTCTTTGGTGTGGCTCTTCTCTCTGTCTCTTTAAAATTTCTTCAAGTATTTTCTGCAATGTTGGGCTAGTGGTCACAAATTTCTTTAGGGTTTCTTGGTTGTGAGAACTTTTTACTTCTCCTTCATTTTTCAGGGATAATTTCGCTGAATACAATAACCTTGGTTGAGCTAGAGGAATAATTCTATGGTTAAAGAGATTTCCTAGCAAGTGCAAGGCTCTGAGTTCGATTGTCCGGCGCCGCATAAACTGGGTCTGGTGGCACACACCTGTAGTCCTACCACTCAGGAGGCTAAAGTGGGAGGATTACCATAAGTTCAAAGCCAGTCTGAGCTCCATAGTGAGTTCAGGTCCAACCTGGACTACAGAGTGAGACCCTGTCTCCAAAAACAAACCAACAACTTGGGTTGAAACCTGCTTTCTTTTAAAGCTTCAAAAGTTTCATTTCATGTTCTCCCAGCTTTTAAGTTTTTTATTGAGTAATTTTGTATGGTAGAATAATGTCTGTTTTTCTCTTGTGTCAAATTTCTGAGGTTTTGATTTTGATGTGTTCTGGCAAGTTTCTTTCTTGGTCAAGATTATTTTGTGTTCTATAAGCTTCTTGTATTTGAATGTCAATTTTTTTCTGAAATGTAGGGAAATTTCTGCTGTGATTTCAGTGACTAAATTCTTTACACCTTTTGTGATGTCTTCTGCTCTCTCTCCCACCCACAATTCTGGGGTTGGTTATCTTTAAGTCATCCAGCAGCTGTTGTATCCAGCTACCTTGCTCATGTCTTATTTTGGTATATGCAAGGTAGCTGGTACTTTTATTTTATTTTTGTGGCTAATGCTTAATATGATGTAAAGCAAAGAGTTGCTCCCAATTTTTAGGGTATTGAGGGCTCTGATAAGCAGGTAGGTAAGGAGAAAGCCTGTGGTACTAAGTCTGTACATCTGGATGTGTGTGTTCTAGGTAAAGACAGATGCGCAAGTGCGCAAGTCCTAGAGAAAGTTGGTAATACAGAATTAGCATGTGGATGAGAGGACAGTGTTTAAAGTAGAAAGCTGAGTTCCTTGGGGCTGAGAACTTAGCTCCGCAGTTAGAGCACTTGCCTAGTAAGCAGAAGGACCTGGGTTCTATTCCCCAGTATCATATAAACCAGGCATGAAGGCACACACCTATAATCCTAACACTTGGAAGGCTGAGGCAGAAGGATTGCCTTTGTTCAAGGGATGGAAAGTACAAAAGAGCCACCGAACAGGGGAGAGCCCAAGGGGACTTGGAACTCTGGGTCAAAACTCATCAGAGAAAGCCAATAGAAAGGAAAGCAGAAGGACAGCAGCTACACAGGGCAAAAGGATACGTGTTACAGTCAAAAGAAAGCCACGCAGCCATTCCTGGAATTCATCTGCTGGTGGAATTTAGGTTCTAGCTTTTCATTTTCCCACAAAGGAAAATTGCCAAGTCGGGCTTGCGAAGGCTGTGTTCCGTGAGCCTGCCCCAGTGCCTGCCCCCGGTGTCTGATAGATATGACTGAGTACTAGAGAAGAGCAGGGATTAAGTCTAGAAAGATAGGAGGCGAGGCTGGCATTGGAATGAAGGAGAACTAGCCCTTCCTCTCAGATCTCAGGGAAGGCTGCACCAGAGGGAAGGGAAGGAACTTGTGCCTGCAGCCCTGGGCTAACTGATTGGGGACCCAGGAAGGATGGTCTGCAGGAGGACAGGCATCTGAGGGAGCTCAGGGCACAAATCCCACCTGCTTCTGTACAGGACAGAAAGGAGTTGGCCTGGGCCACCAGCTGGGCACTTTTCTCAGCCCCCTGCATTCCAGCTGAGCCCTGGAATGAATGAAGAAAGACAAGTGACAGCATAGGGACATGATTTAGGTTAATGAGCTACTGATCATCTGCCAACTGGGTGGGAAGTTGCATTTTTTTTTCTGCCCACTTTTATAGAAAAATTTTTTGTGAATGACTCATTTTAATTACTCAGAATATAAATTTATAAGCTGATAATAAGAGGCTAAAACCCAGGGAGAACATGCCTAGCTCTCCCCTACTCCAGTTTCCGGTGGATGGACACACTCATTATCTTGACTGTGGAAAGGATTTCACAGACATATACATATGCCAGAACTAGTCAATTATACCCTTTACATTTGTGAAGCTTACTTTTCATCAATTATACCTCAGCAAGCCTATTTTTCAAAAGAAAAAATAATATCAAAATTTTTATAATTTAATTTGTATAAGCATTTTTGCATGTATAATCTCTCTCTCTCTCTCTCTCTCTCTCTCTCTCTCTCTCTCTGTGTGTGTGTGTGTGTGTGTGTGTGTGTGTGTGTGTGTCTCCCAGATCTTGAGCCTGGGCCTGTTGGCAAGCACTCGATCACAGAATTATATTCCAAGTCCTTTTTTAAAACTCTATTTTGAGGGGCTGAAGGCATAGCTCCACGGTTAAAGCATTTGCCTAGCAGGCACAAGGCCCTGAGTTTGATTCCTCAGTACCACATAAGCCAGGTGCAGTGGTACACGCCTGTAATCCCAGCACTTGTGAGGCCAAGGCTAGAGGATTGGCATGCATTCGAGGCCAGCCTGGGCTCCATAGTGAGTTCGGGACCAGACTGGACTACAGAGCCCAGGCTGGACTTGAACTTGTGATCCTCTTGCCTAAACTTCTGGAGTAGTTGGGACAACAAGGCTTTACTACCTCAGCCAGCAACAAATCATCTTTGGAATAAAACAGAAAGTTGTTTTGAGATAAAATTAAACAATTTCTTTTTTTCTTCTTCTTTCTTTTTTCCCTGCTATTGAACTCAGGGTCCTGCACTTATTAGGTTAAGTGCTCTACTACTGAACTATACTTCTAGTCTGAACAATTATTTCAGGGAAAACAAAGGACTGCCCAGAAAGACAAGATACAAAGAATCTCATTGTAGGATGTCCAGCCACAAACCAGAATGATCTAGCCACGCCCTGTCCTGGGGTGAAACCTGAAGAAGAAAAACTCATTGGCTGAGGTAAGAATGTTGTGTTCTTTTCATAAGTCTTCTCTCTCTCTTTCTTTCTCTCTTTCTCTCTCCTTCCTTCCTTCCTTCCTTCTTTCCTTCCTTCTTTCCTTCTTTCCTTCTCTTTTGGCAATGAACCCAGGACCTTGTAAATGCTACACAGGAGCTCCACTGTGAGCTATATACCCAGCCCTTGTCATTTCTTTCTTTCCTCCTCTTCTTCTTCCTCCTCCTCCTTTGATTGTTGCTTGTTTGTTTGAAACAGGGTCTCACTCTGTGATCCAGGCTGTTCTTCAACTTTCTGGCCTGAAGGTCATCATCTGCCTGTTTCAGGTCTGGGATTATAGATATGTAATGGCATACTCTTCTAATTCCTGTAATGTCTTATTTAGCTGGTTCCTTCCCTTGACCCACCCCCACTTTTCAGAGTCAAAAGGGAGGGACACTTTCTCCTAGGCAGACCAGTTGCTCTGTCACACTTCAGACCCCTGATATGCTACAGAATGTAAGAGACACATTGTAATCCACCTTTCCCATGCCCAAGGAATCAGGCACTTGCTGAGAAAAATCTATTTTCAATTATTCGGAAAAGATTTTGGAACTTATTTCCAAAGAAATTAAACCTAAGATCTCCCCATCCCGGAGGCTTTTGCAGGCAAATGGAAGAAACTTGAGGATATCATGCTTAGTGAAGTGAGTCAGAAGCAGAAGGTGAAACATCGAATGGTCTCTCTGATATGAGAGTCCCAGATCACAACTCTTATGGAACTTAAAACAAAAAACAAAGTGAAACAGGGGGGTAGGGCAGGGGAGGGAGGGAGGGTAGGGTAGGGGGA
>PVKB01007063.1:0-12528 GCA_004027205.1 Ctenodactylus gundi
CCATTACTATACAAATTACACAATGGGAATCCCCAGAATAACTCTGTGAGATAATATTATTTCCAATTCCAAGTGAGGAAACAGAATGAAGAATTTCCCTTTCCCAAGATCATACAGCTGGTATTGGGGACAGCAGATCTGTCTGAAGCTCAAGATAAGGCTAGCGCTCCCCGACAAGTCTCCCCCATGTTTTGAGGGGCATCAGCACACTGGAGTTGGTTCTGAGGATTGGCATTTTAGCGCTCAAGCTATAGACCTTGCTTCCCAAGATCCACACATTTTGGGGACTATGCTGGCATCTAGCTTGCTTTGCTTAGATGAAAATGAAAGCCTGGGAATACTATGAATAAGTTATTGACAACATAAAAGTCAGGGTAATTATTCCTCCTGCAACAGGAATAGTCTCTTACTTGATATATCTCAATAACACAACATAGAACATAACTCATACCAAAGCTCTTTTATCATGAGACTTTTTTTTTTTTTTTTTGTCTCAGAGCTGGCTCATTGATTCACCTTAGAGTGGGTGAGTGGGAGCATCGCCGTCATGGTAATCAGAGCGGTGGTACCTCCCACTGTGCTGAAACACAGTAAAAAGAGCAGGAGAACTCACTGTCTAGCTATTGAACTTACTTTACATCTGCCATCCCTGAGTCCACTTCTCTTTCCAGGTCATGGTCATCTTTCACGGACTCCACAACTGTGTCTAAACAACTGATCTCTTTCCTTCTTCCAATTTTATCTCCACAGCTAAGACAGAATGATCTTTTGAAGGTGTGTATTACATCACTTGCTCTCCAAATCATGCCTCCCAGTACAGGCCCTGTTCCACACTTGGCCCTGCTTCCCTTCTGCCTTAAGCTTGTGTGCCCCAATATATTCCATGATACAGCCACACTGACTTTATTTTCATCCCTCAATACTCAATTTTTCTATAACTGCTAGTCTTTTGTAGATGTGATGATATACCACCCCACTCAGCATCCTCGGTGCATTGTTTGGGTATCTGTTTATGGTCACTTCCCTGTACTCCCTACAACCAGGTTAGCCTAGCCTGTTCTGAGGTCCCTCCCTCATCTTTTCCCAATCTAGTGTCATTGTAACTCCTTGTTTAGTAATCTCCTTCCCTCTTTCCAATTGTCACCTGATCTCTTCATCAAATTCTCCTTTAGTCATGTTCTAAATGATGCTTAGGAGAGATTGTGCTTCTTGGCGGGATGGGGCAGTTGGTTGGGTAGGAATATCATGTTTAACAGTGCAGCTTCAGGGTCAGTGAGAACTGGATTCAAATTTTACCCCTGCCACTGGATGCTGTGTACCTCTGACAGTTCACGTCCACCAACAGAAGAGGGCAATGCAAGTCAAACAGGTATCTAACCCTGCACTTGCCCTAGTGTGGATTCTGCATACATAGCAGTCAAGAAAGTGAAAACATCATTCACATAGGCCAGAACATCTAGGATAGTTCGGGACCTTCCATGTGCCAGATGAGTGGTAACTTCGGTCGACTTAACCACTGGCGTTAAGATATTCAGATGATAAGGTTACTGCATAGCGCTATGGCCTCAGAATGTGCCAGATAGAGCTCCTGGAACACTAAAGCCCTAGTGTCTGCCTATGACTCTTTTACAACAATTGTCACAACAGATGCTGTTTGGCCTCCCTGCTACATCCACATTTGACAGCAAACAGGCTGCAGAGAACAGGCTGCACTCCCAAGCACAGCCACGCGTGGGTTCCTTCCCCGAGACCTGGGATACTTGCTAGCACGGAGGCCAGCTGCAGTTCTCTCTCTCCTGTGGAAAGGAAGACATCTGCAGAGAGAGGGCACAATTTGCCTCGGGTATAGGCAAGGGGTTCTTGGCGGCATATGGACTTCGGAGCAGAAAATATATGATACCCACCATTTTGGATCACTTCCAGTTACACAGAGGTCACCTGGAAAAGGCCTGCACTCACTGATCCTGACTGAGTAGTAGCTCTATTGACCACACTTGACCCAAAAGAAAATCTCCAAAATCTTGACCACAGCTGACCCCTGAGACTTTCTCTGTGACGATAGACAAGGAATAGGAAAGGAAATCATGGCTATCTGGATTCTGGATGTTGTAGAAGATGATGCCAGGAAGCTTCCAGGGAAGCTTGGGATGGGCAAGAGATAAGAATTTGAGAGAAGGGGAGCTGGTACTGGCCTGTGAAATGCCTGACCCCCGATAGACACAAGATGGCCAGACCCAAGCCAGGCGCAAGTAGGGACAGGAAGGAGGGTACAGAGAAGCGGTGCCACTGAGCAGAGGGTGGAAGTGTCGCTAAAAGGAATGTGAGACCCAGTGGGCGGGGATATGGAGAGGGAGGTCCAGGGGTGTGAGTACCAAATGGCATCAAATGGCTGAGAAATGAGGACTGAGAAGTCATAAGGAAAAAGATGTGGGAAGCAATAACCACATGTGGATCCTAAGCAGAAGGCAGCTGCTGAGTCTTCCAGGGACGGGCCCTGAGCAATAATGTACTTTCTGACCATATTGCGCTCTCCCCTGTGTCTGTGCCTTTGCACCTGCTAGCCTATTTTCCTGGGATATTTGCCTTCACTTGTTAATTCACTCAAATATTAATATCTTTGACCCACCCAGTCTGTTAGACATTCTCTGACTAACCTTAGTGTCTCACTCCTTAAAGTAACACCTACTCAAAACACTTTTATTTATGTATTTATTCTTTGTCTGTCTCACCAGACTGAACTATAAACTTCACGAAAACAGGGATTATGTTCGTGTTTTTACCCTGGCCTACATCAGCCTTGGTACTGAGTATATATTCAATAACTATTATCTGAAAGAGTGAATCTGAAAGTGCTGGGCTTTCACTGACTATAGAGACAAGGTTTTAACTAGCTCAGCAGGATTCCCTAATATACACCATAAACAGAAAATGTGGCTAGATTTTATGGAGCACAATGACTTCCTTCAGCCCCACAGCTCTTCAGCGAAGCTCTGACATTTAAATGCACACTGCTATAACCAAAGACAGCTACTTTGGCTATGGAGCTCAGATGAATATAAAATCCAGGAAGTCATCAAAGGAGCATGGCTAATAGCAGACAACTTTGACTTAGGGAACCACAAGCTCACTGCAGAGAAAGCCCTCAATCTGGCAATACCTGGCTGTGCCTAAAGAGGTGCTACTAGGGCAGCTCCCAGATGTGACCTCAAACATCAAGCCAAGTGTAAACGCCATTTCCATGGCAAAGCCAAGACCCCCTGACCACCAGCCTCCCCCCAGAAAGCTCTAACCTGTGAAATTTCAGAAATGGCTTGAAGCACCTACCCTGAATTTCAGGGAGGGGTCAAGAGAGTCTTGGGAAAGGGTGGGTCATAGGGAAGGGTAAAGTGAGTCTGAATCCTGGCTCCACCACATAGTAGCCCTTGCCTTGGACCTGTCTTCAGACGGCAGGTGCTTATTTATCAGGAACAATGGTCTTCTGTGACGTTCAAATGAGACACAGTGCGAAATGTACCCATCAGTAAAGACAGACACAAAGTGATGAATGGGTAAGAAAAATGAAGTACATATGCAAAGGAACTACTATTTAGTCATAAAAAGGGGTAAGTATAGGTCATTTTAGGACAACAGATACACTGAAAGAAATAAGCCAGATAAGGAACACTAAACATCATGTAGTTTATCTTATGTGAGAAACATAAAATATAAATAATGTAAAGCAAAAATCACAGTTAACAGGAAACACAGAAGCAGACTCTGTGGAGACGGGCGCTAATCTGGGAACTGAGGCAGATGAGAGGGCAAGAAGGGGAAGTAAGAGGGGCTGCGATGAGACAGGCACGAGAGCCAGTTCCCCCACAGGGCAGCTGTCGTTTTTCACAAACATATACTGGTGAAATACATTTTTAAAATTAAAAGTTCCAAAAAGAGAGAAAGGAAAAGAAAGAAGAAAAAAGTGAAAAAGGAGGAAAGCGAAAGAAAGAAAGAAAGAAAGAAAGAAAGAAAGAAAGAAGCATTTATTTCCCTCCCAAGATGGGGAGCCACCAGAATAAGGTCAGGTTCATGTCTGCGTTTGCCACTTACATGCATAACTCTCTCTCTCCCAAGCCTCTGTCTCTCCTAGCTGCCGAACTGAACTCCCCAGTGCCTGAGAACACTTCACTTTTTGTACTCTGTGACTTGATATTTGCTTTTGGTAGTACTTAAATGATGACTGCGTCCTAAGACACAATTAACAGCTGTAAGTTGAGGTTCAGCTGGGAGACACTGCAGGCCATAAGGTACAGCTCGACCATCTCTCCTGCTAAAAGAGTCACGATGACTCCATAGTCTATGACAGAAGCAGCAAACAAGCTTTACACTCCTGCGTTAAATCCAGCCACATTAACGTCGTTTTGAGTTAAGGGTTCTGAGGCTTCCTCCAGGTTCAAAGGCACAGTCTCTGAGCTGTTTACCAGGGACAAGGAATCGGAGGTGGTAACGCTGCACCCTTGTACTTCATAGCGATGCCCACCGGATAATATCTCAAACCTTTCCTAGCTTTTATTTCCTTATGAATTTCCCCCATGCAGTACAGGGTATTGAACTCAGGACCTTCACACTGAGTTACATTTTCTTTGAAGATTTTCTTTGAACTTAGAGCCTTTACACTGGGTTACATTCCCAAGCACCATATCCCGCATCCTCCAGACTTTTTATTTTTTATTTGAAACAGTGTCTCACTAAGTCACTAAGTTGCTCAGACTGGAAAAGAACTTGTGATTCTCCTGCCTGCCCTCCCAGAGTGCTAGGATTATAGGCATGTGCTACCATGTCCAGCTATCTCCTTATGACTTTTAAATAGCTCTTTGCTCTTGGCAAACTGCTCCCTCTGTTCTCTCAGCCCAGAGAGTCCCCTTCCTACTCCCCATCTATCCAAAGCCAGTGTGGCTTGGTTCCTCCAGGCTCTTGGAACACATGGTTTGCACCACTCATGCGATTTCTTGGCTCATGCGGTTAATTATCCTTTTATGTGTGGTTGTCTTGCCTGGCTTGGCCGTGAAATGCTGAGACAAGAGTGGAAAGCCAGAACTGGGGAGGCTGGGAGTAGGAAGATGAGGTGGATACAGCCAAGGCTGATGCCGGGGGAGGGCTGGCCGAGGAACAGAAGCACATTTGCAAAGTGGTGGTGGGGTGGGAGATGTAGGCAAACAGAGATAGGGACAGGCGGGGCAGGGCACTCACTCTTAGGGCTTTAGTCCATTTTGTACCCTACCCATCTTGCTCACCTGACTATAGTCCTGGCCTTACATGGGAATATTAAAAAAAAAAAAAAGAAAGGTCATATCTGGACAAGGTTAACACAAAAGCCAGAGGCCATCAGCAAACCAGGGTCCAGGATGTGAGGCAGGGAAGGGTCTGGGATGGGATAAGACAACGTAACATGGAGATATCTTTCATCCAAAACGTACTTCAACCTCACACTTGCAGCTTTTAGTGTCCAGGCAAGGACCACTTTCCTTAGGGCTCACAAGATCTTGGAGAGCAGCCTCATCTCTCACACTCTACTGTCCAGTTTTACTAACTTTCCTTAGCTCTTGGAGTACACCATGTACAAAGATCTCTAACCTGCTCTCCTTGCCATCATCTTTAGTGGAACGCCTACTCTCCCACCATATATACAACTACACAATTACACAACCTGCAGGTTCTTATCTCCCTAACATGGCTACCCAGATGTTAGTCAAAAGACTGCCATCCATTCCTGTATCACTGTGTTTACTTCCTATGGCACAGCAAGTATAATGAATGTGTGTGGGTGAGGAGAGAGGAGGAGGGGGAGAGAGAGAGACAGAGACAGAGAGAGAGAGAGAGAGAAGGAGAGAGAGAGATGTAGAGCTTAAAGACAGCAAATACAAACATTTTCCTCCACTCTCCCCAACAGTACCAAATGGTATAGTACCTGGTGGTACAGGCTTAGGACCCTAGCACTCTGGGTGGCTGAGGCAAGAAGACTGACTGTCTGGGCAACTTTGTAATTGAATGAGACTCTGTCTCAAACTAAAAATGAAAAATAAATGGGCTGGTGATATTTGCTCAGTGCAAAGGCCCTGGCTTTAATCCCAAATAAAGAAAAAACAGAAAAAGAAAGTACTCTGGTAATCTCTTAGAAACCTCTGTGTGGCCCTTCTCAACTTCCTTTAAAAATATCCTGTATTTTGCTATTAATAATAACATTTTCCTTGCCATTAACCTAAATGATACACTGTTTAATTTGACCTGGCTTTGAACACTATGCAAACGGAGTCCCATTGTGCACTTTCAGCACTTGACTCCCACTTCACTTTTTTTCCTCAACCCCCTGCTCCACTGCATGAATAACCAGCATTTCACCTGTGCATTCTGCTGTTGCCTGGTTGGCTTGTTTCTAGTATTGTGAATGGTGCTTCTTGGAACACTCCCCTGTGTGTCTCCTGGGACGCAGCGGGGGCACCTCTCCATGTATTTACACACTATTTCCGGAGCACGGGTTAGATAAATATTCAACACTCCCAGGACAAGTGAAACTTCCAAGTTGTGTACACCAAATTACATTCCTGCAGCACATGCAAGACTCATACCGCTTCATTTCTTTGCCATCATTTGAAATCGCCCAATACTTTTCATTTCGGCCAACCACCAGGTGTGAAATTCTCTTTCATTACAGCTTTAGTTTGTAACTTCCTCTGATTTTTAATCAGATGGTGCTTTTTTTTTTTCTATGAACGTCCCACAATATCTTGACTCTGGGAGAAGACTCATATTTGCCTTGCTTTCATCCAAGACGCTCCCATGAGCACCCAGGGCCTGGCACTTAACAGGAGCTCAAAAAAACCTTTTTTTTTTTTTATTGCACAAATCTATGAAGGAGCAAAAGTAGGGCTTTTGTATTGAGTTATCCCCAATGTACTTTCCTTGGTGCTCCCAAGTTTTCAAAGAAATTTAGCTATTTTAAAATGAAAGGAAATATTTTTAAATTCTGACAATTCTTTTACTCTTCCATCAAACCCCACAGAAAAACATTCCATGGAGGGTTTCTCAAGACCGCTCTCTTTTTGCAGTGTGTCCTCTGGACAGACAGAACTGATCAGTGGAAAATACAGCACTTTTCTTGGAAGATGTCCCTGAAGGGGATTAGGTCAGACCCAGACACACTTGAAGCAGCTTTCTGGTTTGAAAGTACCCTATATAACTATCACAAAACAGAAGAAGAATTTGTCTGGCAGAATTCCAAGGAGAGATGTACCAGCTGGAAGTTCTGGGAGAAAGGCTTAAAAGAAAGGCTTTCTGAAGAAAGGCTTAAAAGCCTGTTTTTTCAGAAACTTGGGATGTGCAGAAACAGCTGCTCAACTGCAAGAATCCTAGGAACAAGTTCAGAGGAGAGAAGCAAAGCTGCCACCCTAGTCAACTGGCCCATCACAGACCACGGACCTTACTTTTCCTCAGACTCTAATACTCTGACTCTAATGTTTGGGCCAAAGGTGTCCAGAGAAAGAAATTCCATGAGTATTATTTTGCTAGTATGTGATCACTGAGAGCAAAGTGTGGCTCTCCTGGTTCTGGACAAGGGGAGCATATTCACAGTCACCTCACATTTTCTATTTTAAAAGGAAGAAGCCAGGTTTTTAATGTGCTGGGGTCAGGGTTGCCCCGAAGGGCTTGTAGAGCCTCCTGTTTTTCTGCTAGCATCTCAGTGTTCCTTTGTGCCTCCCAGCTCCCCAACAGGCTGGAGGGACCAACTGAGATCTCAAACCAGCGAGATACGAATGAACATGATACTTGCCCCTTCTTTGAGAAGGTGGGAAAGTATCCAGGATCGTTTTCCCATCTTATTGTTACGACCCACCCCTTTGGTCGATTGTTTAAGCTAGAATGACTTGAAAGTTCAAAGATAATGAGCGTATAAGAGAAACAACTGAGTCCCTAAGTCACAGCCTGGAGAAAAGCTGTCCCAACAGGCTTCCTGTCCTTCAGGAGATTATGGTGTGAGCAGGCAAATGAATTTTCCCCAAGTTAAATTTCTGAGGCTGGGGCTGATGATGTAATCTGTGATGCTATCTCTATACGAAGAGGGAAGTGACTAAAGAAGTTTGGTCCCTGTAGGCACTGGTAGCCAGGAATTCAATCACACTTTGGAGAAGAAAGCTTCAGACATAGGAAGAGAAAGATAGTATCCCAATCATAGGTGGTGAGTTCCTCAAGAACAGAACCCTACTAGGGGCAGAGAATACAGACAATAGATCTAGTCCCAAAGGGGAGAGAGAGGAATCTGCATGGAAACAGGCACAATGTTAATGTTAATGTATCTGCAAGCCAGAATACCATGATAGTCCTGTTTAAGTTCAGCACCAGATCACAGGTCAGAAAGCCAAGAGAGAAACCAGCCAAGGTAAAAGAGAAGGTGGTGTTTTGCAGGTCATGTACAGCCCAAGGTTGCTCAGAAAGCCACAGATAGACACCCTGCAGCTAGCACACTGATATCAGAGTGCAAAGGCTGGTGAAGCCAGGGCTACAGACACAGAATCTGGATGTGGCCGATTTTCACAGTATCCCACTACAAGAGGCTGGGAAGGTAGACCAGTTCAAGTCCAGACATTTCTATGGAACAAAACTGCAGAAACCTCCATCTCACAAACAGAAGTACCAGCCAACTTCCAAATTTGGCTCCATTGACATTTCTTCTGTCTACACTAATTGCTTCTTTGTATTGAGCTAAGATCTCTGGACTCCATTACCTCCGCATGTATAGTCAGAGAATGACAATGAGTTTGAATGTCACAGGGATTTGGGGAACACTTTTCTAAAATCTTAATAAAATCTTCCCATCCCTAATCTGAGAGTCATTTTTTTTTTCAAATAAGTGGGTCTTTCTATTTACTCGGAGTGTACAGATTACTCTCCGGTGGGTCAAATTCTTTCGATTGCTATGAGGAGCCTTCTTCTTGAGAACATGCTAACTCTATCCAGCTGCTATTCAAATCAAACCCTGGACTATGTTTAATTTATACTCTGCTATATGAAGACGAACCACTTATTTAAAGTGTTTCCTTTTTTATATCTATAATCAGTGGTTGTTCCTTTCATCTCTGAAGCTTAATCTAATCAGAGGCAAATACCAAACATATGAAGGGCTTATTACCATGTCCCAATCAAATTCAAATTGGCTATCTATAGCAGATACCCCTAGAAAGGGTAACACTGGCCCACAGGATGGCTCTTAGCTAGCTAGCATCCAGAGTATTGCCACGATAAGTCAGGCGTCCCTTGCCGAAATCCAGGGCATCTGGGGACAACTAGAAGAAAGTACATACTCTCTGTCACCACCAGCACAGTGGGGCTTTCTGGTAACAGGTGACTGATGCACCACTCAGACTGGGTATGTGGAAGCCAGCAAGGGGACTCAGGGGCAGATACAAGAAGATGCTACATGTCTGACCCAAGCATTACTCTAATACTTGGCTCGGAGGGACTCTCCAGATTGTCATCAGATGACAAAATGCAGCCGAGATGCTGAATCTTCTCTCACTCAGAATGACATTTGTTTTAAGGAGCTTACCTCTTGCCTGATTGCAATTCAGATTACAGAAGCTGGTGTGCTGGGTCTTGTCTTAAAGAGATTTGTCCTTTTCATACACATCAAAAAGGAACTGTCAGCTTGGGTATCATTGTGTGTGTCATTGCTGAAAGGCATCTACATCAAGCGTGCCTTAACAATGGGATTCCAAAAGGACTCGGCATTGCAGGGCAGGAAAACTGAAGGGGACCTCACTGACAATCTCCCACCATTTCCTAGGGGAGCACAATGAAGTTCAAGGTTACGTGAGAATTTAAAAGTAGGGTAGGAAATGAATCTAATGCCTTCTAGTTGTAGTGGTTTGTATCATAGGCTCTGGGCCTAACAGTCTTGGTGTCAACTCCTATGCTTTGAATTCTCTGGATTGGTGACATCAGCAATTCATTTTACCTCCATCACTCACTTTCCTTGACTTTAAATAGAGACAAAAGTCATGAATTCAGGAAGAGTGTTGTGAGAACTAAAGGAGGTAACACATGTAGAGGATTTGTTTTAACACCTGGCACAAGTTTAGAGCCCGTCAAATACCAGCTATGTTTGCTAGCAATACAACAAAATTCGCCACTGCCATTTAAGAACTTTCCAGGGCAGGAGGAAACACATTACATTCCTCTGAGCTGAAATTATATATATATTATTGCCTAGATGTCATCTGTACCTACATGTCATTCAGCATCACAAGCTGATCTTGTCCAAAATAAAAATTCTTGATTTCCTTCCCTGCTTCCCCATCTGTTCCTTAGTCATCCCCACTTTCACCTAATAGCTCAAGCCAGAAGCCAGTAATTCATCTGTAATCATGTTGTTTTCCTCCCCCTCCACAGCCAATATAGTCAAATGTAGTCAGTTTCAGCTCCTATATATGGCTTGAGTTTAGTCACTTCTCTCCATCTGGACAGCTCACTTTCTGGTCCAAGTCACCACTGTCTTAGTGAGGACATCTCTACTCACAGTCTCTTAAGAGGTCTCTCGCCTTCATTCCCCCCCCCCGCCCCCCAGAATCTACATTCTAAAATTATGAGCCAATGTGTGTCTTTAGTACCTACCACAATTGAAAACAACAGTTATTATTGGGCACTTACTAAGTGTCATGTACTACTAAAGGAAATGAGGATTCTGGCATTGAATCCAATGAATAAAGTCTCTGTCTTTCTGGGACTATGTTAAACAAAGAACACTCCACGGGACTATATGGGAGTAGGGCAAGATACAAGATAGGAGATCCTCCCCCCCCCCTCTCTCCACTCTCTACCATGTAAGAACATGGCCATGGCAATAGGGGCTGGGAGTGCAGCTTAGTTATAGCACTTGCCTATCGTGCACAAGGCCCTGAGTGTGATTCCCCAGAATCCTATAACCCTAGCGTGGTGGTGCATGATGTAATTTTAGCACTCTGGAGTTTGGGCAGGATAGCTGTTGTGAGTCTAAAGCCAGCCTACGCTACATAGTGAGCTCAAGACCAGCCTTTACTACAGAGTGAGATTCTGTCTGAAGAAATTAAAAAAAAAAACAGCATATGGCAATAGGATAGATAGATGGAATTAAAATGAGAATGGATTAAAAATGTGGTATATATACACAACAAAGTACATTCTGCCATAAAGGATAAACACGAGTCATTTGCAGAAAAATGGTTACACCTTGAGACCACTATGCTAAGAAAAGTCAATCAGACACAGAAGATTACAATATCTTATGGTTTTTCTTATATGAGAAACCTAAAATACAAATAATTAGAAGAGCAAAATGCACGAGTGTAGGTGGGAAGTAGACTTTGTAGGAGGGGAGGGGCATCTGAGGAAACAGGGAAATAGGAAGGTGGGAAGGGAAAGTAAAACTGACTAAGATGTCAGATATACACTAATTAATTTTTCGTGCTGAGTCTAATTATTATGTATCTTAAACACAGACTAAAAATAATAATCATGGGGAAAATAAAAGAGAATGGCTCTCTGTACGCCAGAAAGAGAGATCTTGCTAGATCCAACCATGCTGCACTCAGATCTTGGGCCTCCAGGTTCCAGAACGTGAGAAAGAAAATTTCTGTTGTCGAAGCTGCCCCACTTGTGCTGCTTTGCTACAGCATGCTGCGTTGATTAACATGGCACTTAATGCAATTTGTAACCATCCACCTAACTTCTGCTCCCTTTTACAAACTGGCTGCAAAAAGAACGAGGCTGCATTTATTCTTCACACGCTGTAGGCCCGATGTCAGCCACAGTTCCTTGCATGTGGCAGGCACTTAAATAATGTCAGATGAGTGGACCGCATTAGGTGTGCAGTAAACCCTAAGTACAGCAACTACATGCACTGGTTTGCTTGGTCAATACTGGTTTATATCTGTGGTTTCAGGGTTTGTGAGCAGTATCTTCCTCAAGAGTATTTGATTAGGACATCAAATTATCATTTATTTTCATTTATTACTTATTTATATATGCCAAATTGATAAGGCACAACTTGATTTTAGAAACAATGAAATCTAAAATAACTATCTATCTTGAAATCAGCATGCCACAAGTCTTCTCTGTTCCCTAGTCTATGACTTCTTTGTATTTCTATGGTTTTGGTGAAATGAAAATTACACAGGTCATCAAGAACTTCACCTGTTGATAGACAGCACCAAAGCTGGCATATGGGTAAAAACAGTACAGCCTCCAGAGTGCTTTGTGCCTGCTGGTGCAGCGCCAAGCAAGAGAGGGACACAGGTCCTGGTCGTTGGACTTCCTCAGACTGGACAGAGAAACAGAAGTGGGACCTGAAGGAGTCAGTGATGTTTCCTTGGATGGTTTGCACCAGGGACTATTTCCATGATTGACTTGGTACTACCCACAAGACTTGCTGTACAGGAAAATCTTTGTGTAGGGGTTATTTCTGGAAACCATTCTCCACTCAAACTAGGAAAACTTACTCATACGCATCCTATCTCTTGCATTGTT
>PVKB01007063.1:12628-44649 GCA_004027205.1 Ctenodactylus gundi
TTTTTGCCTTTTGCCCCGAATCAGAAAATTAAATATTGTTACATTACTAGTATCTAAGCCTTAGTCCATAGCTAAAGTTTGTTAATTGCTGTAATAATGATCTTAATAGCTATTTTCTCTCTTGGCCTCAACTTTGTAAGAAGCTAAATTTTCCTTCCAGTTGACTCTCAAAATCCTTTATATCAATTGATTAATCTCACTATGGCTCCCTCATAGACACAATGAACAAGCCTAAGTGTGAGACCCTTCCTGAGTACAACTGTCCGGGGATGCTCTCCTTCTGCTCCCCTCCATTCCTAGGTAATTGCTTCACTGTGTACGTTTTTAATTGCTATGTTCTTTAGGGATTAATTTTGCACTTATCTTCACTAACCGTAAAACTTTTACAGCACAATGTTAAACCGCGTCTGTTCGGCTGCTGGCTTGTAATTGCAAAGAGTCACTTTGTGGTTGGCATGGTAGGAAATAATGCACTGTATGGCAAAGAAGCTTTTATTTGTACGATGTTTTCAGATGCCTCTCAAAGCCGCTGGGCATGGCAGAGTAAGCAGTTCTGGGCTGAGTGTTCAGATCACCAAACACTCTAAATGGGGGTGACAGGCAAGAGAACACCCACAAACCCAGAGTTCTGACCTTGCAGGCATAGGCATCAGGTTGCTCAGATCTCAGAGGCCCTGAAAGTTTTCCAACAGAGCAGGGCTACCTATGGAGATTACCTAGGACGCAATATAAACCACTTCCTCAAGGTCCAGTCTATACTTTGCCACAGCTCTTGCATTTAGCCTCTGCTTAAGCAGGCCACAGATATTTCAGTAATTATTCTACCTTCTTCTGCCACCTCTTGACACCACCTGCCCCCAACTAGACCTTTCAAGTTTGTGTCCGGTGCTCTGTCCACTTGCATTCTCATGGAAATAGTTTCCAGGCTTTGGTATCAGGCAAAAACATGGTTAAATCCAGGCTCCACTATTTTCTCTCTGAGGGACCTAGGCAAGGTAGCCAGCTTCTCCGTTCTAATCTAGAAAATAAAGGCAGTGATTCTGACCCTCATGGTTCTTGAGAAAACAAACACAGTACAATATAAAACTCATTAAAGTATCAGCAGTGTGAGGACAAATTTATGTTATCCTTTCTTTCACTGTATGCCCAGTGCTTAACACAGTGTTTACAATAGTAGATTCCTCATAAATATTTACTGAATAAATGCACTAAGCACACAAAATAAATATTTAATCAAGGATAGCTGTGCTATTAGTACTCATGGTGGTTAGGCTATTACGATCTTGAAACATGCCTTCCCCTGACACTTGTGATTTCCCCAGTCTCAAGATTGTTCTATCTAACTGTGGGTACCACCATAGCACCCACTTCATCTCTGGTGCCCACATTCTCAAATCTCTTCTCCTTTCATTCAAACACTCACTCTCACCAGGCTTCCTTTCTTACTTTCAACGGTCTCTCAGAAGATACCCGAGCTCTCTTTACCGTTAGTTATGTAGTTATGGCTTCTTGTTGATGCCCAGATCCAGATAGAATATTTCTGTGTACTTCAATGCCAAGTGCATGTTATAAGCAACCTAACAAATGCCCACTGTTTGGATAAATAAATGAATGACCAACTCAAGCTTCTTGACAATTGCCGTTGTTATTTCTAATATCAATTCCTCATTTCCACTTCAAACCAATTCTTCACCTCAAATCCAGCTTTCTTATCCAACGGTATCCCCAAACCTCTCACCATCTGGGCTGGAAATTCTCAATGTGACCTTTGTTGGAGTCTGAATAATTCATTTATAAGCATCAGGAAAGACTTGGTCTTGACATCCAATGATCACTCAGATTACCAATAAAATCCAAGACAGTGTTAAGGGAGCATGTGGATATTAACTTGCCGAGAAAGTACACAGCATTGGAACTTAAAATCTTTGTTTTATATTTTTTTAAATTCTTGAAATCAAATCAATGCAGAATGTTAATTCCAATGTATAACTATCAGCTATCAGTTTTCTGTAGGCACGAACTCATGATAGCATCTGAAGCCCAGTGACAGAGATTCCAATCCTTGACAAAATGATATAAAATCATGGTAGGCTCCTGACCAACAGCCACACACACGCACACACGCACACACACATACACACATGCACAAGCATGCGCGTGAGTGCGCGCACACGCACACAAACGCACACACAGAACATGTTATTCTAAGCTCTCAGGTTATTCTGATCTCCAGCTTCAGTGGGCTTGAGGCAACTATTGCATTTAGAAGCAACCAGAGACTAAGATCAAATTAAGGTGTTTAATTTTCTCTGTCTCCTGAGGTGGGAAGTAAAGTGTGCTTGTAGCTTTTCCATGCCATGCTGCATCTGGAGGTTTCCTGAGAACTTTCCTGCTGAGCTCTGGTCCCTAACCCTCCTGCCTTCTCAAGTCTGTATGACTGTGCCGTCACAGACTATATCTAGAAGCCGCTGTATTAAGCGTTTTCAATTAACTTCCTTGTGGCTAGTGGAGAAACAGCCATGATGCTTGCTTTGCATTGGGGTTACTCAGGCCTCCGAGTCCCAGGCCTCTGGGAGGGCCACATGGTCTCTTAGGTGCTGGATTACTATGCACTGGCTTGCACCTGCTAGTCTGCCTAGACTTCCTTCACTAATAGTTACAGAAAAGCCCTAAGGACATTTTTTTAAATAAAATAAAAAATTACTGGATAATGGTGATCCTCTCTTAGACAATGGCTAGAGACCTTTTCTTTGCTTTCTCGTCTTCCTCTTCATCTCTGGCTCCTGGGACCCAGATTTTCAGCTTCCCGTCTGTCTTGTCCCTCTCCCTTTGCAATTCCTCAGACGATCTCCACCCTGGTTCTCCAGACACTGGTTTTCAGCTCAGCTCTTGCCGCTACTGTCCCTCCAGTTCTGCAATCTCCTGTGAGCTCCAGTGAAGACATTGTAAGGTGTCTATTCCTGGCTCTAGTCCTCACGGGGGGAACCATCAAGCAAGAAAATGATGCTGTGGTCACTTTCCAAAGCAATGCTGCTCCAAGGTGATTAAGGAATGAGTTTTTAAATGAGTCAAGTTTGTTTTGATCCTGGGTAACCTTGGGTAGGGGGTAGTTATTGAGCCCCATTTCTTCCAGGTTGTAATTCACAGAATAAGAATAGCAACATGGAACTCAAATGGCTGACAGAAAAATTTTCCCTAGAGTTATTTTTATCAGTATGCATTTGTGATACATAATAGTTACATTAAACTTGAGGAATCGGTGCGTATACATATCATGTCAACTTCACACTTACTTTCCATCCTCCTTTCCCACCCTCCAAACTCCTTTCACATCCTCTTTCCCTTTTCACACATCCATCTCCCTACTCCCTACTATATTGTTTACCTCTTTTACTTTTTTATACTGTGGGTTTCTCATATTAGAGAAACTATGTTATATTCAATCTTCTCAATCTGATGATCGGATTCATTTCACTAAGTATGATGGTTTCAAGGTGCTTCCATTTAATTTTCTTACAAATGACTCAAATGTATCTTTCTTCATGGCAGAATAGTACTTCGTTGAGTGTGTGTGTGTGTGTGTGTGTGTAATTTTATACCTAATGATCTGTGATGGAGATTTTAGCAGCTCCTATGACTTAGCTATTATGAGTCGTGCTGCTACAAACATGGGTAGGAACATGTATCTGTCGTATGATGCTTTCAACTCTTTTGGAAACATACCCAGAAAAATTATAGCTGGGTCAAATAAAACATCTATTTTCAGTTTTTTGAAGAATCTTCATACTGTTTCCATAGTGATTGTACCAGTTTACAGTCCTACCGGCGACACAGAGGAGTTCCTTTCCCCCCCACATCCTCACCAGCTTCTGTTGTTTTTCGAGTTCTTGATACTAATCATTCTCACTGCTGTGAGACAAACCTTGGTGTTGTTCTCATCTGCATTTCTTTAATAGCTAAGGATGCTGAACATTTCTCATGCATATGGTAGCCATTTGTATTTCTTCTGAGAACTGTCTATTCATTTCAATTACCTATTTTAATTAGTTCTTTTATTTTTGGAAGTCTATTTTTTCAGTTCTTTTTATATTCTAGATATTAACCCTTTCCCTGATGACAGGTGGCAAAAAAATATTTTCCCATTCCATCAGCTCTTTTTTCATACTGTTGGTTGCTGTGCAGAAGCTTTTTAGTTTGACATAATCCCAGTTATTAGTTGTTCATGTTATTTCTTGTACTACAGGGGTTCTATTGAGAAAGTCTTTGCTTACAATTTGCTTTCAAGAGTTATATCCATTTTTATCTTCCAGTGGTTTCAATGTTTCCATTTTAATATATAGACCTTTGATCAGTTTTGACTGGATTTTAGCACAGGATAAAGGTGTGCGTCTAGATTCATTCTTCTGCATATGGATAACCAGTTTTCCCAGCACCACTTGTTAAACAGGCTGTCTTTTCTCCAGTGTATTTTTTGGCCCCTTTATCAAGGATCAGATGGCCGAGAGTGCTTAAGGTTGCCCTTGGATCCTCAGTTCTGTTTCATTGATCCTCTTATCTGTTTTTAGGCCAATACTACATTTTAAAAAAAAAACCCTTTACTTTGTAATGTAAGCTGATGTTTGAAATTGTAATGCCATTCATTTTTGTCTTGTTGCTCAAAATTATTTGAGCTATTTTGGGTCTTTTCTGATTCGATATGAATTTTAGGATTGTTTTTTCTTGTCCTGTGAAAATGCTGTGGTTATTTTGACAGATGGGAAATACAGTGCAATTCTGTGGGGAAGGGGGTTACTACTGAGAATGAGCTCTTTATTCCCTCTTTCTCAGTGATTTTCTTGTTAGTGTACAGAAATGCTGTCAAATTTTGTACTATTTTTGTATCCTAAAACTCGGCTGAAATTGTAAATTAACTCTAAGAGTCTTCTAGTGGGGTTTTGGTGGTATTCTACGTAAAGGATTATGTCATCTGCAAATAAGTTTAGCTCCTTCCTTTCTTATCCGTATTCTCTTTATTTCATTCTTTTGCCTTGTTTCCCTGGCTAGGGTTTCAAGTACTCTACTGAACAGTAATGGTGAGAGCGGACATGTCTTGTTCCTTACTTAGGGGTAAAGGCTCCCACTTTTGCCCATTTAATGCAATGCAGGCAGTAGATTTGTCATAAATGGCTTTTATGAGCTTGAGGCCCTTCATACTTTATCAGGGTTATTTTTTTAAACCCTGAATAAGTGCTGGATTTCGCCAAAGGCTTTTGCTGCATCTTTTGAGATGATTATGAGATTTCTGTCTTAGCTTTTATCTGGTGTATTCAATTGACTTATGTATGCTGAAACATCCTTATACCCCTGCAACAAAGCCAACTTGATCCTGATCTATGATCTTTTGAATGATTTGTTGCATTTTGTTTGTGAGTATTTTATTGAGGATTTTTGCATTTATGTCATTAAAGAAATTGACCTATAGCTTTCTTTCTTTGTTAAGTCTTTGTCAGGTTTTGGTACCAAACTCCAAAAAAGAGTTTGGTAGTGTTCCTTCTCTTTCAATCTCATGAAAACTTTTTGAGAAGTATCAGTGTTAGCTGTTCCCTGAAGTTCTGGTAAAATTATGGATGGCATCTTTCAGGGCATGGACTTTCCTGTGTAGGTAGAGACTTTATTACTATCTCAATTTCATTTCTCATTGTTGGTCCATTCAGGGTTTTTATATCTTCTTGGTTCAGTTTCATTACCTTATATATGTCTAGGCATTTATCCATTTATTCCACATTCTCCAATTTGTTGGGGTTGAAGTTTTGCTGATAGTTCCTCATAATTCTCTAGATTTTAGCAGTGCACATTGTGATTTCACCATTTTCATTTACAATTGCATTCATAGGGTTTTTTTCTCCTTTCCTTCTTTTATTTAGTTGGACTAGAGGTTTATCAATCTTGCCAAATTTTTGATTGATTTTTTTCTATTTCTCTTTTAGTTTCAATTTCATTAATTTATGTTCTAATCCTTATTTTTCTTCTACTACATTTAGTTTTGGATTGTTTTTGCTTCTCTAGGGCCCTAAGGTGCATTACTAAATTATTTATTTCTGATTGATCTGGTTTTTAATGCACATACTCAAAGCTATAAATTTCCCCTCTTTTATTGTGTCCCATAGATGCTGGTGTGATCTGCTTATGATTCTAGGAAGGTTTTAATTTCTTTTCTGTTCTTTTCTGTGACCTATTATTTGTTCAATAATGTATCATTTAGTCTCTCTATATATTTGTATAGTTTCTGTCATTTCTTTTGCTACTGATTTGTAGTTTCATTCCACAATGATATAAAATAATACAAAGAATTATTTCTATTATTTTGTATTTATTTAAGCATGCCTTATTGCCTGGGATATGGTCTGTTTTGGAAAAAGTCCCAAGTGCTGTAGAGCAAAAAGGTTTATTCTGCTGATGCTGGATGTAATATTCTGTAGATGTCAGTTAACTCCAATTGTTCTATTGAGTAGCTTAGCTCTAATATTTGTTATTTTTTGTCTAATTGATCTGTATATTTGTGGTGGTGGGATATTAAAGTCCCATGCTATTATTGTATTGGGGCCTATTTGTTCTGTCATGTCCAGCAATTTTTGTTTCACAAATTGTGCACCCTGATAATGAGTTTGTAGTCATAATTGTGGCTTATTGTTGAAATAATTTCCTGTAACAGTATGTAATGTTTTTTATCTGTCTCTTCTGATTTGATTTGGCTTGAAATCTGCTGTATATGAGAATAGTATAGCTACTGTTGCTTGTTGTCTGGATTGAGCTGCATGAAGTATTAATTTTCATCCCTTTACTTTTAGTTTATGTGTTTCTTTATGGGTACAGCACATCTCTTTCAGGCAACAAACTGTTGGTTTTTGTTTTTTGATCCAATCTGCTAGTCTGTGTCTTCTGACAGGAGAGTTAATATCATTAACATTGAGTGTTAATACTGCAGTCTATTTGCTATAGCCTGTCATTGTCTTCTTACTTAAGGGTGAATTGTTTATTATTCACTATTAGACCACTTTCTACTTTGTGTTGTGTTATTTCCTCTCTGTCTAAAATTTCTTTAAGAATTTTTTTCAATTCTGAGCTGGTGATCATACTTTTCTTTGTCATGAAAAGCTTTTACTTCTCCCTCAATTTTTAAGGATAATTTCCCCTACTATAATAGTGTTGACACTTGCTTTATTTTTGAGTTTGAAAGATTTTGCTCCAGGTCCTTTTTGCTTTTAAGTTTTCTGCTGAGAAATTCACAGATTTTTCTGATGGTTTTGTCTTTGTAAGTCACTTCCAGATTTTTCTTTCAGCTTTTAGTATCCTTTTTGTTGAATGTGTGGAATTTTGATTATGATGTGTTGGGATACGCTGCTTTCAGGTCAAGGTTATTTGGTTCTATCTGCCAGCTGTACCTCAGTGTTAATTTATTTTTCCTAAATTTGGAAATTTTTCTACTATAATTTTGGTGAATATATTCTTTTCATGTTGTCTTTCATTTTTTCTTTGATTCACATAATTTTGAGGTTGTTTCTTTTTGAGTCATCCATCAGCTATTGAATCGAGGCACGTTTTTGTTTTGTTGTTTTAGGTTATCACTTAATATATAGCGAGTTCATCAATTTTATTTTCAAGATCAAACCCTGTCTTCATAATGCTCAAAACGACTTGCTATGTTTTCAAGTGAGTTTTTAAATCTTGAAATTTATTTGGAAACTTTTCAAATTTTCTACTTTTCCACTCAAAAGTACATTCAGGTTTTACATTGACTTCTTTATCTTGTTTATATCTTCTATATAATCATTAAGTTTTTGTCAAGGAAAACCATTATTTGATTAAATCCTCTTTTAATTCAAGAAGTTCTCTTATATTTGTTTAAACAAACATGTCTTGTTTGAGCTGATTGACTAGTAGATTTACTTTTTTTTTTTTTACTTCCTTTCCTACGCACTCCATAACTTCAGGACCATGGTATCAGTTTCTGGGGAGTTATACGTTTTTTTTTTTTTTGCCAGTGACTTTTTGGCCTGTTTTCAAAGAATTCTATTGCTAAGGACTGTAGATCAGATAGTGCTTATAAACTATCTCTACTGTGGAAATTTTTCCTATTAGTTCATGTTTCTCCTTGGTATTTTCTTGAGTTTATTTTAATATTTATGTTCATTTCAGCTGACTCAGCTATGAAGTTTTGAAGCCTTAATGATGACTAAATTTCTACTACCTACTTGTTCCCCTATAACTTTTCAATAAGGGAAAAATGGATTATAGCACTGTAGATGGTTCAAAGACAAGCTGACTATGGGCACACAATGAAAAATGAAATCAACCACTGTGCCACTATTAACATGTGTGAAATCTGTAGTAATATTATAATCCAAGACGAACAAATTGCTAACAAGAACTAATAATCAGTTTACTATTACAACTATTCTACCCTTAACATTAGAGGTGCAGGATACACTATCAATGTATCTGCCTACACAAACTCAATATTGACTTATCAAAAAGCTTTCCCAAGGTCAGTACTATATCAAGATCAATAATAAAAATAGACACAAGTGTTGCTTGCCTAGACTAAACTAGATCACTAAAAGTTACCAACTTTTAGTAGAATTCACCCACTATATCATAACAATAGGATAGAGACTAGCAGTAATGGTAAAACCAATGACAGACTAGTTACCGACATATCATAAAAAGCAATTAAATTATACAATTATCCCGCTCTTAGCAACATAAATATGATCTATTTGGTAATGGAGTCAGCAGTACAAAACATCTAGTAACTCAGTAGAATCACCTATTAAAAGCATCATTATAGATAATAGAAACGAAATCTGCACTAATATCCTATGCCTAACTAAATAGTAACAAATGAGTATTTCTTTAAAAGGCTGAGCCATATAGCCATAAATTATTAATGCTTAGTTGTACTATTAATAAGAATGGCAGAGGTAAAGAAAAACAAGATTGAAAGAGAGGGCTAGTTTGGGAGCTGTAAAAGAAACCAGAAAAGTGCATAGGGTAGGGAAAGGTGAGACAGAACTCTAACCCAAGACCAGAAGTATCTGCCAGAAGTAGATATACTTAAGCAATGGTGACAAGAGAAAGAATAAACAAGGAAAGCGATGAAAAAAAAAAAATAGAGGATGAGTCCCGAGTCTACAGAAAGGTTTTTAAAAGAGGCAAAAAAAACCCTTGAAATACAAAAACAAACAACATAATCAAAACTAAATCCAAAAAAGAGCACAAGTTCAAGATACCTACGAAGAGCAACCGCGATGTGTCCAAAGTCCCCAAAATTTCTCATGTTACTTGGATAGGAAATCTTCCTCCAAGTTCTGTAGTCTTGCCAACAACTTCCCATGCAGGTTGGGGGGCAGAGGCAGTATTGGGAATCTATCCTGCTGGAGTTTCCTGCTCACTCCTCCCTCTTTGTTCCCGGATGTGATGCGCCTCTGCTCTTCCTGTATCCCAGGCTGCAGTAGCATGCTGTTCTGAGGCACCTCTCCTGACTCCTTTGAGGGTGAGTGGAGCCAAAAGACTGCTAGGTCTGAGGTGGGAGTATGCATGAGGGGGGACTTTGGTCCCCCTATAGGCACTGCTGGATCATCTCTCTTGTGCCATCTCACAGCCTTATGTGTAACTCTGAGGCTCTGGCCACCAGCTCCCAGCCTGCCCGACAGCCTGCAGCATCTTCTGTCTGATGAGCACACCTCATTATATATTTTTTTTTCCTGGTCTCCATAGCCTGAGAGTTTACCACTTCTCCTGCCGGCCTTGTTTCAAGACCCAGAGCTCAACTGCAACCCTAAACTAAGCTGCTAAGGCGTTTTCTTTATCGTATCTCAGCCTTTTTACTGAGTCTGTGTGGAGGCGCCTTCCAGGAGCTCTTACTACACCATCACCTTGACTCTGCCCAGGCTTCTCCATTCTCTCAACAAATTATTCATATAAAAATTAGGGAGAGGATTTGCCCAAAGTGATAGGCAAATATCACACAATAAATGAAAGTTCCTCTTCATGCTACTAATATTATTTCCATCATCTTCTAAACTAATGATTTAATAATGATTTCAGACAATCAAACTACTGCCAACTGTGGGGTATATATGTATTTTATGAAGTAATAGCATTTTTAGTTCTCCAGGAAGTTATGTTACTGACACAAGGTTTAGCAGTTCCAAAGCTCTGCAAGCCAACACTGGCAACCAAGGAAACACATGCACACTCTCAATTCTTCAGCACCCACCATAACTGTGCTTTTCCTCTGAACAAGCCAGAATCAGCTAAGAGCCTACCAAAGGTTTTCAGGATGGCTGGTTCTTTATTCCCCATCGGACTGTTTACCTTCTGTGTTTCTGACTTTCCTTTTCAGCCCCGTGTGTCATTACAGACCCATGGTTCCCAAGCTCAGCTCTGGTCATGTTCCTTCCCAGCTCTCCACCTACACACATCACCCCAACTCCTGAGAACGTTCCTTCTTGCCAACTGTAGGTATCCACTCACAGCTGGCAGTGCCAACACCTCTATGAAACCTCACTCAGCTTCCACAGGTGAGTGGTCATCCCTTGTGGTGTCCTCACAAATCAAATCAGGTTCATTTTCTTCATCATTTTGGCCCTGTACAGGTTGTGTACTAGTTAGTATTTTAATTTACATTATGTCCATAGTGATATATATTTTTCCAGAAAGTACTTTCTGGGGTAAATGTCAATAAAGCAATTTAATTCTCTTAACCAATTTTTTGCATTAAACAATTACAGTATTTCCACACTAACATTCCAATTTGATTTTACCAGTATTACTTTCATTGGGGTTAACATATTTTGAATTAATTTTATAACTAAGATATTCTTCCATCTTATGTTTTTATCCAAATCACATTTTATAATTATGATCACTATCACAGAAATCTTCTCTAGTAGCGATGTCAGAGTTGTTACTTACTGCTACTGTCATTGGTGAATTAAAAACACTGAAACTCCTTGAAATAAAAATGAGGAAGGGGTCAAAATTTCTTGCATGAGCTACAATGTTGTGTTAGACTAGTACTTACTATACATTTTTCAAAGGATTGGGTGGATTCTATTGGGGATGGGTTCTAGGTCTAGTGAGTTAGCAGCGGAGTGAGTTGGTATAGAGGAAAGCTCTCTCTTATGTGCCACCTCCTTGGCACAAGCCTATCACTTTCTCATAGTTGTATATGTCATATGAAGCGTGAGGTCCTCACCAGAAGCTGGGTAGATGTTGGCATCAGAAGATAAAGTAAATTTGTATAATTTCTAAATCACCAGTCTCAGCTATTCTGCTATAGCAACAGAAGATTGACTAAGAGGGTATTAGGATAACTGGATAATAAAATACAAAAAAATAACATAAGATCCATCCCTCACACCATACATCAGGATCAAATTTTGAGGGTATCACAGATTAACTTGTTGAAAAATAAATCATGAACTTATCAGAAGGAAACGTAAGTGGATTTCTCTATACCTGAGAATGGATAAAAATTTTCTAAGATTGAAACCTGAAACCCAGGAAGAAAAAGACAAATACCTTTACCTATGTTTTCCTTTTAAAGCAGCCTTTGCATAGTAAAAACATCAGAGGCAAAATCAAAGGACAAGCAACTAACTAGGAGAATATATTTACAATTTATATGAAAAGCAAAGCATTATCATCCCTAATGTGAAGCAATTCCAAAAATAGACAGAAAAGACTAACAACCCTGCAGGAAAGTAGGCCAGAGATAAGAACAGCCCACAGAAAAAAGAAATGTAAATGGCCTTAATCATACAGGAAGCTTTTCAACCTAGTTTTAATAAGAGAAATGCAAATTAAAACTACTCTGAAAGTCATTTCTCATCTGTCAGATTGGCAAAAATTCAAATATTTCATAACACACTTTGTTGGTTTGGCTGTGAGGAAATCTGGCACCTTCATCATTCCTGGTGGAATAAATACTACCCATGTAAATAGATGTTGATGATGTCTAGAAAAATTATGTATGCAGTTACCCTCTGACCTCATAATTCCACTTTTAGGAATCTATTTAAAAGGTGACCAGTAAAAATGTATGAAAAATACATGCACAGATTTGAGCACAGCATTATGCACTCAAAAGAAAAAGGAATCAAGAATATCTCTATCTGCTATTACAGAATGATCTTCAGATACATAGTTTTATATCTATATCTATCTATCTATATCTATATATAGATAGATATAGATAGATAGATAGATATCAAAAGAAACAAGGTAGTAAAAACATCCATGTCGTAAGACCATTTAAGAGGAGATATCTATCAGCTACCTTTCTTTCTTTTTCTTCCTTCCTTTCTTTTTATTTCTTTCTTTCTTGCATTTTCAAATATAAAGTAAGAAAAACAAAAATAAATGTTTATATTAGAGAAAGAGAAAATATGATAAAGAAAGACAGTAATATATAGCAGGTAGATTTTCTGAATATGCTTTATTTTAAAGGTTTGATGTTGGAATTATATGAATATGTACGTAACTATAAAAGTTAAATGTAAAAATCAAGAGCAGGATTAAATAAATAAACTTGTTTACTAGTTTGGTAGGATGGCTACACAGAGAGGAATAATTCTAGATGTCTTTAAATCCCAGCAATTTGAGAGTATATCCCTAGTGGGATATAACCTAAAAACAAACAAGAATGTCAACACCAAGTCAAATAAAACAAAACAAAAAAGCATTTTGAGTTATCATATTTATCTTAGTTACTTTTTCATCACTGGGACACAGTACCTGGTATGCACAACTGAAGGGAAGAATGGTATATTTTACCTCACAGTTTCCAAAGATCTCAGTCCATTCATGGGTGGCTGGCAATGGTAGAGGCCTGGCTGGAGGAAAAGCTGTTCACAGCATGGTGACAGGAAGCGGAGAGCACGAGCAAGGATGGAGCTAGCTTGTACCTCTCAACATCCTGTCCCAGTGATCTGCCCCTTCTGACCAGGCCCCCCCTTCTTATAGCACGTGGAATCCACAGATACCCCACAACTTCCAAATACATGAGGCTTTTGGGAAGCATTCCAGATCCAACCATAGCAGTATTATTGGAGGTACATGGGCATCCCAGGGAATAAAATAAATATTTTGGGGGTGTCCTTAAGATACCAAAATTTTAGCATAGAATAAAATATATAGAGATATAAGATTAGTGAGGTTGAGTAAAACCTTGTAGTTTTAAGTCTGAATCAGAAAGAGCAATGTGAATGCCTGAAGTATTTTATTTCAGCAATAAGAGCAATCATTTCTAGATCTGACTATCATTAAGTTCTAGACACATTAACTAACTCAGGAGCAATGAATGCCTCCTGGGCCTCATTTGTGATTTTCTCACTAAAATATCATTTCTCACTAAAGGTACCTTGACAAGTGGCTGACTGCAGGTCTGGGGCAGGAAGTATATTAGGCAAGCCACTGAAACCCCTGAAAAGTCAAAAGGACGTAGGAACCAATGTCAATAGGTTTCCAATGGCTAATAGGGGAAAATTTGCAAGTCAAGAAGGATATTAAGCATAATGAATTGGAACACATCAAGTATGTTTAAGTGTATTAGTTCATGATATGAGGAAACTTATTGGCCCCCTTTGGAAGATAACAGAAAATCAATTCATTATTTAAAAAACTCATCTAGAGAGAACTATTTATCCTGCTTTTCCAAATACAATTTGTTGTACTTCTGGGCAACCAAAGAACGGATTTCTATAAATGTTTCTCTACGAAAATTATTCAACTTAATATGTGAAGGAAAAATAATTTTATCAGTATTTTACAACCCCTCATGAATTATTAAATCAAGGCAATAATAAGCAATGGCTGATAGCATAACTGATGAGGGAATAAGTAGACATCACATGCCTTGTGATGAAAGTACACAAATACTGCCTACAAAATCATCTTGCTACACTATTAGCCCAATTCTCTAGATATAACTACCAATTTAGAAGAAATACATGAGAAAGAAGAACATGTTGAATGATATCAGAGAAATGCAACTAAAAAAATCTAGACTATTTAAGAATTTACAGGAAAAATGTCCCCATGTCTTTTAAGGTATATTAAATAAACTATAAGTGATTGAGTGAAAAGATACAGGTGGAGAGAGAGAGAGGGAAAGAGAAAGAGAAAGAGAGATTGTTGATTAATAGGACGCTACAAGGATGCTACAACAATATTAATCAAATCATGATTCAAAAACAGTAAAAAATGAGCAAAGCAATCATAAGAAAATTAGTAGAATTTGAATTTTCATTTAATATTTGAAGATATTATAAAATTCTTTTCAACACTTATAGGACTGAAAATAGTTCTATGGTCATGCATTTAAAGTCCCAATCTAATTTGCATACCTACTAAAATATTTTTGATAAAATAATATGGTGTCTGGGATTTACTTTAAAATAACTAGAACTGGTGAAGATTGGGTAGGGTTAGAGTTAAAACAAACTGGCCAAGAGCTGACAATGTTGAAACAAGGTGATAAATGTAAGGAGATTTATTATACTATTCTCTCTAGTTTTATATGCACTTTAAATTGTCCACAATAGAGTTTTTTTTAAAAAAATCTCATTTATGACAAAGTATATGGAATATAAAGCACAATACCCTAGATGCTGTATTTTTTTAGATGACAGTTGAGCCAAGATTCTAAATCCCCTTCCTGTATTAAGGACCTATCACCTGTAACTTTTGGACTGTGGAATTCAAACAATATATATAACCTCTTCCTTCAAAACTAAGCTATGTTAACTGTATGCAGTCACTCAGAACTTTAAATCTTGGTGAATGTCATGGAGACCCAAGCAAAGGCACCCAGAATCCAGTGATATGCTCCTAAGTGAGTAGAGTACAGATATTCAAATAAGGAATCAGGAACTTGTAAAACTGCCAAGATGGCTGTCCAATAGAATTCTATCTGGTAGTCTCTCTCCTCTGTGACACCTTCAAACAACTCAATCTAGTCATGACTCATCCACAGCTGGGACAAGATGACCATTAGGTCTCTCTCATGTCTTTCACGACAAACTTGTCATGGCAGTATTGTCAGAGATGCTCCCTACATAGACTGCCATCACTACAAGACTTTGGCTATTTCCCGCTGTTTAGCTTTTCTTGATTCTTAAATGTTCTATAAATCTCTTCTACAGGCTTCTTAGTTATTTAAGATAGCCAATAGTCTTCATATAAATTCCTGTTGTCTTGTGATTAGACTAAGTTTTCTTCACTTACCACATAGATTCCTGAGTGTCATTTGAACAAAAAGTTCAGCAGAAGTATAATACATATAAAGCAGTGCATACTTTAAAAAAATAAAGCACCTTATGGATGGCAATACATGGCAACATATTTACGTGTATAACAGATATGATCATGTTTTATATAAAATGCCTTAAGTACTTTGATAAATTTCTTATTTTTATTGTAAAAATAATTATGAACCAATAAAGTATAAGAATGTATTAACTGTATAGTTAATATAAATATTTTAAAATTATATAACACAGTTAATAAACTCTGACTATCCTATAGTGTTTGATTGCTCTGTGTATTAAATAGAGTAATGGTAGAGGAAGAATTCTGCAAACAGATGAAAGGCTCTGCCGTTGTTATTTGGCTGAGATAAAATCCAGTGCAGGAACTGAGGTGCTTGCGATACCTGGTAATTATACAATCTGTCAAGTCAACTCCTACTGGGTCCAAACCTCCTATGTTTCCTCCATTCCACATGTCCTGTGGAGTGGTGTCTTCATGGGGCATGTGTGGCTACGAGGTTCTCTACAGCTGAGAAAGAGATTTAAGAGACAGGAAAAAAAAACCTGGTAGACCAGGATAACAGAAAGACGTTGTGGGTTCAGAGTGTCACTGTCCGAGGTGTTGGCATACACACATACAAATATATGCCTTACTAAGCTGCTAAATCAAGCTTTCCAGATAAAGGGAACCTTAAATAATTCTTTGATGCCCCCAAGGCCAAAAAGTGGAACCAGTCAGCTGGACTTTCTCCTGTCCACATATTACTCAGCTACATTGAGAGAAAAGGTAGAATCAACATCGTAAGGAAGTATACTCCCAATCTGGCCTTCCAATGAGGCTAAGAAGAGCAGTTAAAAGAGGCCGCACTGGGAGTAGAGAATAAAAGTAAATTATTCAATCTTAGAAACTGGTAGTAAATAGCAATCCTGGAGGATGAAAAGCTACTCAAGAGTTATAATAGTAACAATATTCTAAAGAGGTGAATGAAAATAAATATTCCTAGATAGAGTCCCTAAAAATGCCATTAAAAAAAAAAAACCAAGCAAGACAAACTTATATGTCCAGACTAGAAGTCAGTGGCTTGCAGATATGTTCAAGTAGCTGTTCAAAAGGGAGGACTGTCTGGTAGACATTTTTCACTTTGGCACCTTCCAAATAGCTTGGTCCAGTCAAGAATCCCCTATAGATGGAACAAGATGGAGAGACCTTTTTCATCAAGTCACCTTTAATGTAAGGCGTGGGTTGCAGTTGTGGAAATTTTTTTTCCTTCCAATTCTCACTTCTTTTGTTTCTATTACAGAAAAGAGGGAACTACTGTTGTCCATATTACATAATTTAACTGCAAGGAATAGTGTTAGTTCAGTCCTAAAGTGTTCCCCTAAAAATCCACAAGTTTGGAAGTGAGGGCTGGTCAGAGAGTCGAGCTCTTGCGGTAAAGGGAGTCATGGCGCAGAAGGCTGTCTTCGTCCCTGGCTCCTCCCTTCCCTTTACTCTTCGTGGCTGCCCAGGGTGGGGCAGATTTCTTCTGTCATATCTTTTCATCATGCTGTTTCTGCCTTGCAGTCAAACAACCACAGACTGAATCCTCTGAAAACCATGAGCCCAAGTCAATCTCTCCTTTTTTAAGTTGTAAGTGTTAGATCGTCTGTCCCAGTGATAGGATAGGGACTGTACAAAGTATACCAGGAGTTCGGATCATTATTATGACTATATTTGGTACAGAAGCCTTTGGGACCGATTTGTAGGAGGAGTTTAGAATGGTATGAAAATGCCAGCTAGGAAAACCTACCAGAGATGTGGAGCATTTTAGTCAGACATCAAAAGACCCAGAATGCTGATAGAAGTGTGAACAGGAAAGGCTAGGCTCATTAGATTCAAGTCAGAAACGAGTACTCTATTACAACTGGATTAGAGAGGCGTTAGGTGCTACATCCTGGCAAGGAACGCTTTGCCTGTATCTTGAGATTTTATGAAAGACTGGGATTCAGGATGATTAACTAATTAAGCTGCAGAAGGAAATTTCAGGAAGTACAATATTCACGTTGTGGCATGGGGACGACTGGTACTTTTAGGTAGATATGCTGAGAAAAACAGAAGCAAAAAGCAGATATAAAAGTTTAGTCTCTACAGAGAAGTGTCTTTAACGTTGGAGCCAAGGAGTGCACCAGTGGCTGAAAAGATCAGCACTGAAAAGAAAATGCGAAGTACCTGCCATCAGAGCAATAGGAAAGATGCCTTAAGAGAATCTCAAGAGACGGCCAGACTCCACCTTGAATATAAAAGAGTAAGCCCTTTGAAAGACTTGGTTTTAAGAAAAGATCTTGAAGGGACCTCTTCATTCAAGGCTGCCTAGGGAAGTATGTCCTTGAGTATCACCATCTGGAAACTCAGGGGAGTTGTAGGTAGCCATGACCCAAGGGGGACAGGTTATGGACTGTGCATGGTGTCAATCAGGCGTGCAGAATGCAAGAGTTGTGCAAACATGGAGGTTTCTACCCAGATTTCAAAAGAAGGCCTGGAAACCGGGCAAAAATGTGAGACAGGGTCACAGTCCCTGCCAGGAGCAGGGATGATGTGAGGATGATGTGTGTCTCTGAGAATGAAACTGAAGGTGCAGTAAATATTCCAGGAAGCTGGAGATGCCAAAAATATAGAGCATCTGCTGAGAAAAATCACAGGTAGCAAGCAAAGTCAGCCCAAGAGAGACCTACATGGGCTGCAATGGGCAAAGCCATAGGGGTAGGGCTGCCCAACCCCTGTGGCGCTCTAGAATTTCATGTTTGCCTTGACAGATTGTGTTTTGTTTTGGTTTTTTTGGAGACAGGATTTTGCTTTGTAGTGCAGGCTAGTCCTAGCTCACAATGTAGCCTATGTTGGCCTGGAACTCATGGCAATCCTACTGCCTCAGTGAAGTGTTGCACGGATTATAGGCCTGTGACACCACGCCTAACTCTTATGTAGTGCTGTGGGGTCAAATCTGGGGCCTCATGCTTCCTAAGCAAGTTCTCTCATTACTAAGCTATGGCCCCAGTCCCTCATTTTGATTTTTGTTTTTCTTTCTTTCTTTCTTTCTTTTTTTTGAGACAGGGTCTCACTCTGTAATCCAGACTGGTCCTAAATTCACTATATAGCTCAGGCTGGCCTCAAACAATGGGAATCCTCCTGCCTCCACCTCCTGAGTGCTGGGATAGCAGATGTGTGCCACCATGCCTGGCATATGTGGTGCTGGGGAGTTGAACTCTGGGCCTTGTGCTTGCAAGGCAAATGCTTTAACCACTGAGCTGTGTCCTCAGCCTCATTTTGATTTTTAAAGGTGTTCACAGCTAAGAATTTGCACTGAGTCTCAGAGGAGACTTTAAACTTAGACATTTCAGCAATGCTGAAGCTGTTAAGACTCTGATGACTTGTAGATATACTAAATGCCTTAGTGTCTTAGAGGTACTAAATGTATTTTGCATAATGAGATATACGTGAGCCAGGAATGAAGTGTTATGGTTTAGACCTGAAGTGTCCTCCAAAAGTCTTTACAGATGGAGCACGGCCAGAAGACGTGGGCCCTGAAACTGTGGCTTACAAGGAAGGGTCCTTGTCCCTGTCTCCTCTCCCCTGTTGGCTGTCATGAGTTGAGCAACTTTCCTATACCTTGCCTTTTACACTCTATCTTGCTTCTGCCTTGGCAACCAATCTGGAGCTGAACACTCTGAAAATTGTGAGCCAAAAACAGACCTACCTCTCCTCCTTTAAGTTGTAGGTGGCAGGGATTTGTCCTACTGATGCAAGAGTGACTAATACAAATTATAAGTGGCTAGGCTTTCATTTAATCCAAATCAATTTAATCCCACACAACTGGTGAGTTGCTTCTCTAAGTATCAGAAACTTAACAAATAGTACATTTTCCAAAGACATCTTTAGCTGCATGTAAGGACATTTTATCTTAATGAATAGCATACTGAGTATTTTTGAGAGCTTTGCTTATGACTGAAACCATTGAGATCGTCAGCAATTGTGCTGTAAACCCAGGATCTTCTTCGATGTTTGGCTCTAAAAGAGAGATTTAGGCTGCTGCACTGTTGGACGCTTATTATTTTTTCTGTACTCTAAATTTAAATAATTTCTACACATTTGAAATATTCCATCAAAGTTTTGCAGTACTTAATAGGAAAAATGTCTGGTCCTAGATTTCCATTTGTGAAAATATTTTAAAGTATGAATTCAATTTCTTTAATGTTTACAGGACAGCTTGGGGTTTTTATTTCTGCTTGTGTTAATTTTCATAAACTCTGTATATCTCTACAACTTTTCAACTTAAATTTTCAAATTTTGTCATAAATTTATTGATAATATGCTTAATTTTTAAGATTGTCTTGCCTGTAGCAATGTTCCTTTTTCTATTCCCAAGATCATTTATTTGTTCTCTCACTGTATCTTTGGCTCCATCTCTTTCTTTTATTAAAGCTCTGCTAAGCTGAGTCCTCCTTACAAAGAACCAAGTTTTGCTTGTATTAATTTTTTGCGTATGAACTCTGCTCAGATGATGACAAATGTCCATATAAAATTATTTGAGAAATTTATTGCAGTAAAAGACACATTGCCATTAATTCTTCTCAAAACACCCCTTTGCTCAGGCCACACATCTCTTCATGCTAACTGTTTTCTTAAACAGTTCTGAAAGTTTTTCGTGAGGCTCTTCAGTGCCTTAGAGTCCTCAATCTATTCAAAGCATTTAACTTTTGTGGCCAAATTGACTTTGGAGAAGAACCAGAGGTCACATGGTAACAGATTTGGTGGATGAGGTACAGGAAGACACACTGTAATGTTTTTACTTGACAGAAATTGCTGTAAATATTTTGGATCAATTTGAGACATTGACCTACACACAAAAGACGACCTCCAGAATTGTCTCAGAAAGTGGCACGAACAGTGTAATAAGTGTGCTGGAAGTGAGGTGGATTCTTTTGAGGAGGATTAATGGCAATGTGTTTTTTACTGCATTTTTTCAGGTAAACATTTACCACATATCTTGATCATACTTTGTATTTATAAAGCTGTGTGTGTCTATTTCATCATTTTTTTATCTTCTTTTTTGTACTATTTCATTCTGGTGTATCTTTCTAGCTACATATATTGTGTTCTTATCATTATTCAACTTTTCTTTCCAATATAGGAAGGAAATATAATTTAAGTATGATTTTAGCTATATTTCACATAAAGTAACATATACTATATTTATTGCAATTCAATTAAAATATTTTTGAATTTCCACTGTAATTCTTTTTGACTTATTATTTGTGTTTTCCATGTTTTCAAAAATATGGCTTTTGTCTACAACTTTCGGTCACAAGCTTCTAATTTAATTTCATGATTGTCAGAGACCATGCTGCATATGATGCTTGAAATTTCCATTGAAAATTCCTACACTTCGTTTTATACCCCAGTACATAGTTAACTCTTATAAATATTCCATGTGTTCTTGAAGAAAAAGTCATTTTCAGCAATTGTTAAAAGTTGTGTTCTATATATGCTCATTAGATATGAACTATAAATTGTGTTGGTCCAACTACTAGAAAAATTTAATAAGATCTTCTACTATGTTAGCAGATCTGCCAATATCTCCCTGTAATTTTGTCAATTTTTACTTTATACAAATTAATATTGCACAGTTAGGTGCATCCAAGTTCATAATTTTCATATAATCTCAATAAGCACATTTATTATCTTGTAGGCCTCTCTGTTTATATTAAAAGGCTATAATAGAATTTTCTCCATAGCTAATACAATAAAATTCTTTTGACTGACATCTACCCACCATGGCTTTTTCCATACTTATGAATTTTAATCTTTATTATATTTCAAGTGTGTTTGTTATGAATAGCCTATAGTTATTTTAAAAATATTAAATCTATGCCAGAGTTACTTACCATTAAATTTCATTTATGTAAATTTGCTAGTATGTCTAGATTTATGTTTTCTTTGCACCAGATGATCTACATATTTCTTTCTTGCTTGCCTAGCATTTTATACTTTTTTTTCCTAAACTACTTTAAAAGTTCTATTTTCTATAGCTGCAACTTTAATGGCATCTCTATAAATTTTAACTTGCTTAAATTATCAAATTTTAAAGTCAACAGCATCCTTTCTATTCTCACTAAACAACAAGGGCATCGTAAAGACTCCTTAACACCAATCTCTCCCTCCCAGCTCACAGGCTACTATCATTCATGTAGCAGTAATACCCCACCAGGCAGTCCTTCTGTGTTATTTCATATTGATAGTTCTTTCAGCTTATCCACGTATTAACTATTTTAGAGATGATTATTCTTTCTATCTCAGATTTCCTCCCGGGATTATTTTCATTAGACCTAAAGTGTACCCTTTGTGACTTATTTTAGCAAGGGTCTGACAGTGGCAAACTCAGTTTTTGTGTCTAAAGATGAATTTCTTTCACTGTAATTTTTGAACAATGTTACTATTAGGTATATGTACCTAAGCTGAAAATTATTTTCTCTCAGTACATCAATATTTTATAGCTTCCTGAATTCTATTAATACTGTTAAAAAGCCAGCTATTTTTCTATTTATCATTGATTTCGAGGGTCTCTCTCTCTCTCGTCATTATTTTCTTTATAGATTTTTCTCTTGGTCTTTAATGTTCTGCAGTTAGACATATATGTCTAAGTGCAGATACTGTTATATTTATCCTGCTTTGGATAGGCTGACTCCCTAAATTTGAGAATTAGTTTTCTATTTAGGAAAATTTTATTACTATTCAACTACTGTTTTGCCCAATTCCCTTCTTCTATCATCTCCATTTGAATTTTTTCTCTAAAGTTAATAGATAATCCCTTAATTCTGCATGTCTCTCCACCACACACATACACATATTGGTCTTGTGCTGATTTTAGATAATCTTTGAGATCTATTTTTCAGTTTACTAGTTATATTACTTTAATAATGTTTATGTAGGTGTTAACTCCATCCAGTGCACTTTTAGTTTACATTTTGCATTTTTCATGTGTGAAATTTTATTTTTGTCTTAATATATCTGATTATTTTGATTGTCTTGTTTCTTATTCATATTTCCAATTTCTTTTTAAAATCTATTATTTATCATTCTCTATATTCTTGTGTGATTGATTCAATATTCAAAGATACTAAAGATCTAATTTGTCTATCACAGTGTTTGGTTTTGGTACTTTCTTTTTCTCTCATTTCTTTTATGACACTTTAAAAAATGTGAACCCTGTTTCTTAGAATTCTAGTTGTGGGATATTCTGTGGCTTGTGCTAAAAGAGGTCCTTCCCCAAAGGGGATTTACACTTTACATGGAGAAAACGGGCCTTTGGAAATCCAGTCTCCTGGGAGATGAAGCAAATCCATTCTATGAAGTTGAGAAAATACAAGCTTAAATGTCATTAGACTCTTCAAATACAAAACACTACAAACAATCGTCTGTATTGTAAAATATTGGGTGTCTGTATTAGTTTCTTTGGGCTGTTGGATTGGAGTATCACCAATTAGATTGATAAACCAACAAAAATGTATTCCTTCACACTTATGGAGGCTAGAGCCTGAAACGCAGGTGTGGTGTTGGCAGAGCCATGCTTCCTCTGGCGTCTCTAGGAAAGGGCTCTTCTATCTCCTGGCAGTCTCAGGCATTCCTTGGCTTGTGGCAACACAACTCTGATCTCTACCTCCGTCCACACATGGCCTCCCCTTCTTGTCTGTATCCACATTTTCTTCTTAAAAGGACACCATTCAAATTGAATTAGGGTTCACCCTCACATAGTGTGAATTATCTTAACCTTAGTGCATCTGAAAACACCTCATTCCCAAATAAAATAACATTCACAGCTAAAAGAGGTTAGGACTTCAACATATCTCAATATAGGACCTCAATCTATCGAACTCAATTTGACCTACAACCAATTCTAAGCATTTATTACTTCCTTGCCAGCTTTGGACATTTTTAAAGTATATATATTCTAGAGCTTTTATAGTATGAGGCATAGAATCATTCTTTTCAATGCCAATTCTTACTCCCCTTGACTTAATTCATCCAAGCACCATTCTCTTTCCCAATGGCCTGTGTACTTAGAAATTGGGGGGAAATTTTTGCTAGAATTGAGTACAAGGGTAAAGCTCTGAATCAGGACTAAATACATAGAATTACAAACGGAGTAGAAGGAAAATACTGCATAAATGTTGAGATACTTTTGAGAAGGATGCTCAAAGGATTTTTATCCCCAGATTAATTGCATGCTCTGTCTATAGAATCATAATGAATGGAGTTGAATCTTACAGTTTTTATAAGTTGCATGACCTCAAAACCATGTGTAAACTCTTAATTTCAGTTTCTCAACTGGATAACGGAGGTGTCATCTAATTGAAGAGTATTTTCACATGAATAGTGTAAGTAACATGCACAGCATAACTTTCAAGCACACAGTGGACTTTCAACAATGGTACAAATGACAATATTTCTATGTTAGAAAATGGGTAAGGACGTTGACTAAGTTGCCTCTGGATCTGTGATGGGTAAAAACAATGGCTTTCCGTTTTATACACAATCCTGAGGGGGGTAATTAGAGCAGATATTCTCTTTTATAGATGAGAAAACTGAGGCCCTGAGACATTAGCTCTTAAAACATGAAGGTGAACGCCGATATTCACCCAAACAACACCGCCTGATGAAGAGATGGTCAGCAGTTCCGCATTCTTTCAAAGCAGAACTGAATTCAAACTGAACCGTCCCTTCCTCACTTGTGTTTGCAGGTCTGCCAGCTAACAGGGCCCTACACTCATGCTTTAAAATCCAACTTTCCTTCAACTCCAATGACACTTCATCTCTGTCTACTGGGAGAAAAGAGATGGAGAGAAGTGAGCCAGACTATGTTTTATACAGTATTTTAAACTCTGCACACGAAATCACCAGAAGATACTTTAACATGTATTTGAGAGTCTCACCCTGGCCCACACTCCAGAATAGCCTTATAATTTAAGGATGGAAAAGCCAGAAATCACCACTACTCGGTGATTGAGTCACACACATGTTTCAAGCAGAGTTCACAAATCTCATTCCTTTTTCCATTCCTAGACATTTTTACCCAGAGAATACAAGTGACCAGAGGCGGTGCCGCCCATTCAGCCAATTCCTGACAGCAGCTCCTGGCGAAACATATTATGGTTAGGGGCAAGCATTCATTCAGGAGTGGGGCTGCAATGAGCCAGTGCGGATGGCAGCAGTGAATGAATGACCGGTGGAGGGAGAGCTGGAGAAATGAGGGTGATTATGCAGGCGCTCTCCTCCATGAGTACATTAACTCCTTATAAGCCCATATATTTTTCCTGCCTCCAGAGCAATTTCTTGGGGTGCCAGTGAACACAGGAGTCAGGAAGTGTTTTCTAAGTTCAGTTTTCACACAAGCTGCTGTTTCTCTTGCTAGTCCTCAAAACTGCAGTATTAAGCCTAGGAACAAGTCAGGCCCCACACAGTACCTGCCAGATCCCACTGGTGCTGTGAGAGATAATCAGGATAAAAAGGGGCAAAGAGGGAACTATTCGTCGGAACCCTTCAGACAGTAGGGGAGGTCCACATACAAGTGTGCACAGGCTAGCACAAGGAGAGAATCTCAGATGAGAGCCATGGACAGCAGTGGTGCCAGGCCCCCTGCAAGGGTCAGTAAGCCAGCAGTGCACAGGTACGAGGCTGTTAATGATCTCCAAGGGGAAGACAGTAGGGTCCATTTTGAGAATACATCACCCCTCAAACACTGTGCTTGTCAGGAACACCCCCTGCATGTGAATGTATATAACCAAGATCTCTTATTGCATCTGCCGTTGCAATCCTGCCTACACCAGGGCACCTCATGCACTCCAGTGAAAGAGCAGAGCAGTGCATTCTGGGATTCTGTCTTCACAAGCCAGGGACAAGGAGCAGAAAATCTACGGCATGCTCCTGGATGCTGAGAACCAAGACAATGTGTCTCACAATCTGGGGCACAGACTGGGCAGGATGAGCGGTGACCTCAGGAAAAAAGGTGTGAGGCGGGAATGGTCCTGGGGGATCTGGCCAGTACTTGGTGAGCTCAGAAACCAGCATGAGTGAGCCTGGCTGCAGTTTGCTGTCCACACCCCGTTATTTCCCTTTAGTTCTCTGGAAAATGTCTTAGTGAAAGTTCTATGGGTCCATGTGGAGAACCTGGAGTATCCAGGTGAAAAACCCCAGCTTTTGGAAAGCGACTCTGAGGCCACGTGCTCACCACCTTTCGATGCCTATCGTCTCTCCCGATTGCTCATGCTGACTTATGTTTGTTTTTAACAAAGGAGCTGAGTTGGCAGCTCGGGTCTCCAGTTCCCCCACCCCCAGCAAGCATGATCTAAAGTTCTCCTGAAAATTCAGGAGGCTTCACCCTGAATCCCCTGCCTCATCACGTACATGCACCAGGGCTAAGGACTGGGCATTCAGTATCAGCCTGTGACCCTCGCCTCTAAGGCCCCTTTCTGAATCCCAAGACTCGTTTGCCTTATGGGAACTGAGCCTTATGCGGGCTCCTGTGAAGAAACCTACTTACCCTGATCCCAAGCTCCACATTCTCACCGCCATACACCTCCATGCCTTCATCCAGCAGGCCAATCTCCTGGAAGTACTGCCGGTCCACAATGAAGCAGCCAATGAGGGCGGGGCTCCTGCAAGGGAGAGGAAGGTGAGGCAGAGGTGAGCACAGGGCTTTCTTCAGAGAGCCCTCTGAGGAGTAAGAGTTTCCGACAAAGAGGATGGGCCCTCTTCTTTCCTTTCCTTGTAGTGCTGCTTAGGTCTCCTTCTTGGATTGGCTCTGGGTTGGCCCTCATTCAGCTGCACCAGGAGGCTGGTTATCAGAGCAGTGGACAGACAGCTTTTCTCCTGGAACCAGCTATCATTCCCGACAAAGTTTATGTGTGTGCTCATCCAAGAAAGTGATATTCATACTAGGGTCTAGATTGGTTGTCTCTCCAGCTGCCCTGACCCTGTCCTCTGAGCCACACAGCCAGTCTGTTTCTGCTTGGGTGCCCAGGCCAACTCTTCCAATCTCCCAAACTAAGAGTCTGCATGTCAACCAGGACTGGGAACAAGTCAGGTTCCCAGAAATATTTAGAAAGATTAGCAGGGAGCAGGTGGTAAAGGGTTTTGGATAGCACAGTAAATACACTATAGATTTATCTGGACTTAGAGGGGATCCATGCAGAATTTTAAGCAGGACGGTGGTATGAACAAATTTGTTTTTACAGACACTTCTCAGGCAGCAGTAGGGTAACTGGTGGAAGACTGGGGAGAGGGATGAGAAAGGCAGGTATAAGGAAGCTTGGCGAGCGGGGGGCGGGGGGACGACACCCGTATCTATGTGAGAAGTGGAGAAGACCCACAGCGAGCTAGGCAGACATGAGCTGTGAGCAAGGCAGAGGGCTGAACCTAGATGCGGGCAGGGTTTCTAGCCTGTGTGCCAGTAGGTGGGGGATAGAGGAGAGTGGAGGAAGCAGCTGCTTTCAACTGGAAGCAGCACTGCTGCTAGGAAACTGCTCTGGCTCTGTCTGTGGGACACGATGAGGTCATGTCCAAAGGCAGTGCCCAGGTAGACATCCCAGTCCGGAGTCAGCAGGGTCTGATTTCCTGCCTCATGAGAGTAACAGGAGCTCACCAGACACTCAGACAAGGAACTTGCAGAGAATGTTCACATTAGGGGAATCAGCAGGGGCACACGACATGAGCTAATGATTCTGAATTGTTCTACTGCATACTGCTACCTTTTCCAGTCCATGCATGGCAGGCATTTTATCAGGCCATGGCTGGAGGATTTGGGGAAGGAGGATAAGGGGGGAAAGAGAATGAAGAAGCTTTAGCAAGGAGAAACTGTCAATCACATGAAAATGCACCTGTCTTTAAAACTGGGAACTCGTCACCGTAGAGAAATGCCTACTTATTTTGCAGGCTCTTTCTCTGGGGAATGCTGATGCAGGAGGTTGCTCAACACACAGGCACTCTGAGGTCACTCCCTTCTTTTAAAATCCCTGAAGTTTATTCTAAACGGCTTCATTTCCACACACCATAGATAAACTAGTGGTCAATCCATGCCTCAAAAGCAGACTGCATTTCTTTCTACTATGGGGGCAGTCCCTGGACCCAGGCTTGAGAGATGAGCACTGTAGACATAATCCTAGCTCTCTGGCTGTCTCTGAGAAGAGTCCCCAGCCTTTCTGAAGCCCTAAATCCATGTCTATAACATAGGATTACTTGTAGACTTATGTGGACTAAATTAAATAAGGTAAAGCTACAAAAAGCCTCTGGGACCTCACTGGCACTCAAAAGATCATTTTAATAAAATATACTTGCATAGCAAATAAACCCAGAGGATCTTTTTTCTAAATACAAGGTGATTTAAAATTTTTTGGGCTATCAGAGAGGTCTGTGAACTTCCCCTTTGCATTCCTGAGTGTTGGACCTGACAGGACGCTCAGGGATAGTACTCCTAGAACACATGGGAAGGGACCTTGCACCACCCACCAGATCCAGCCAGGAGGGAGCAAACTCTGGAACCTGGGTCACCCAAATGGTCTATGACTTATTAACCAACTAGGGTATTGAGAGGATGAATCAGGCTGAAAGTGTTACTGATGTAAGCCCTCCTCTATTCCTGAAGGGATTTAGCAATAGCTTATGAGAACGTAAGAGAATGTAAAACACAAAGGAAAACTTAAATTATGTCTGGAAAGATCTAAGAATTACATCAAATTGTGTGCCAGTTTAAAGGCTCATGAAGACTGAGGCCCTTCGTGATAGTTCACAACAGAACCACAAATATAGCTCCAAGCTTTCTATTGGCCAAGACGAAATGAACATACATGGTATTACCAGTAAATTGTCTTAACTCGAATGTGAAAATATCATACTAGTTGATTCTCAAAGGTTTCTCTGTCTGTTGACCTGGAAGAAATTTGTCACGTGGCTCTTCTTAAAGGAGTCACTTGAGGATTTAGTGAATGATCATCTCAAACAAATTCCTTCATCCAGTAGAGAATACCACTAGGTTTTTAATATAGCCTTTACTATGTGTGGACAAAACACTAAAATACAGCTCCAAAGCATCAAAAAGCCAGGATGTGGAAGGTATTTTTGTATAAATTATAGTCTCTGCAGGGCCGTCTTCATCTAGGAAAAAAACAAGGAGTGTCCTTCTACAAATCTTTCTTAAGTGTAATTTGTGTCGATCAAGTTTCTGATAAAAGTTGAGTGATGGGAAATCTGAGACTGAGACTGGGATAACATTCTCAGGTAAGGACCTAGAACACAGCTTTGCTGATAAGACCAGTAAGATACACTTCCACACAAGCAGTACAGAAACAGGTAATAACAACACAGCTTTCCATAAGAATATCCGCTGCATGGTGGCATGTTTCCTTCCAACAGCATTCAGTACACCGAGGGTTAGAAATCAGTCTCACCCGTTCTGAGCTCAGTCTTGGCCAATTAGATAGATGACTAGAGTTGAAATCTGGCTGACCCGAGCGGATCTCAACTCCACTGCTGGCTGGGTCATTCTCTTTTCTCAGTCTTATTCTCCTCATATTATAAAACAGAAATGACACAATCAACTGTCTCTAGGTTATGATAAAGATCCAATGGGGGCTTCCGTTCAAGATGGCGACTGAGTAACAGCACTGCACAATGTCTCCTCATCAACTCACTTACAAAGTCAAGAAGAAAGTCAGACAAGGAGTGGTTGGTGTAGCTAGCAAAGAGAGGAGCATCCCCCAAAACTGAGAGAGGACCAGCGGGAGGCCAGAAACTCCGAAGGACCACCAAAACTGGAGCGGGGGTGGGGGAATCCCCGCGGTTAAGGAAACGGCTGCAGCCGGCTCCAAAGGGCAGGCAGCTGCGGATGGAGGAAAGCGCGCGGGGACCTGAACATCGGATGGAGTGGAGCTGGGAGAGAACGGAGCTGGGTCAGAGTGGAGCACACAATGGGAGAGGAGGCTGCGGGCGGGTCTGAAATCCTGAAGTCACATTGGATGAGGAGGAAAACAGCCGACTCAGCGCAGCCCTAAGCTGCCGGCATCCACAGATCACAAACAAGGTCCAGAGACCAGAACCTCAGCCCGAGGTAAGCGTGGACCCAGATAAGTGGGAATTACTGGCAGTGGGGGGCCCCAGCCTCAGAAGCACCAACCCGTGGGTGTGTGTACTACAAACACAGTGAGGGCTTCCCCCTTGAAAAGGCCCCAGGATCCCAGATCAGAAACGGGGCTCAACAGCCGTCACAGGCAGTGACGTCAGCAGGAGCCATTTTCTTTCCTGTGCACCAGAGACAGTCAGAGGTAGCAGAACCATGGGGAAATGTAGTAACAAATCTTATACAAAAAGATCTGACACCCCAGGGGATGGTACAAGGGGTGCTGAAATTGCAGAACTCAAAAAACAGATGGGCACAAGTGATGGTGACTTCTGGGCCCAGATAGCCAGTGAAATAAAGCAGGAATTAAAGCAGGAATTATTAAAGCAGGAAGCAAACCAGGAAATAAAACAGACAGAGCAACAGCTATAGGAACACTTAGCTAAGCAAAAAGCAAGCCTTGAAAAGAAATTAGAGGAGACCAAAGAAGAAATGGGGAAGCATGGTTACAGATCTCCTACAAAAAGACCTGAAACCCCAGGAGATGATTTCAGGGTAAATAAAGATGAATATGGCAAAAATGATGGCAATTTCTGGGCCCAGAAATTCAATGAATTAAAGCAGGAAATAAAACAGACAGCAGAAGAGCTACACCAATACATAGATAAGCTAAAAGCAAGCCTTTAAAAGCAGCTAGAGGAGACCAGAGAAGAAATATACCAGAAGATAATGAAGACAAAAGAAGAAACTAGAGACGAACACAACAGAGACATAGAAAAATTGAATGCAGATATTTAGGAAATGAAAAACACGCAGGTAATAATAAGCAACCACTTTAAACAACTTCAGATTAGAATGTCAGACCTAGAAAATAAAGTGACTAAGCTGCAACATACAGGCCATGAAGAACACAAAGCAAATAAAGAAAGCGAATCATTGCAATGGCTGGTAGATGATGCAAGGAGAAACAACCTCAGAATTATGGGAATCAAGGAGAAGACTGAGGACAAAACAAAAGGCTTAAAGGACATGTTTAATGAAATAATGGAAGAAAATTTCCCAAATTTAAGAAAAGAAATGAACATGGAACTATTGCAGGCATATAGAACACCAAACAACTTTGATCAGAAGAGATCCCCATCACGACACATCATAATTAAAATTCTAGAAACCCAACACAAAGAGAAAATACTAAAAGCAGTAAGAGAAAAACAGAAGGTGACCTACAAAGATAAGCCCATCAGGATAACGGCAGATTTTTCAACCCAAACTCCAAAATCTAGGAGATCTTGGAGCAATGTCATCCAAGCACTAAAAGTACATAAATGGCAACCAAGACTGATATATCCAGCAAAATTATCTTTTAATTTTAAGGGAGAACTTAAAACTTTCCATGACAGAGACAGCTTAAAGGAATTTGCAGCCACTGAACCAATATTGCAGAAAATACTTAAAGGAAACCTGGAAAGTGAAAGGGAGACCAGCGACACCAATGACACCAGAGAAGAAGCGACAACAGCTAGAGGAGAATGAGCTGAGAAAAAAGTATGTTGGTAATCAATGAAATATGAGTAAATAAGATATGAAAGTTAAGAAGGAATTCTGAAATAACTTTGTCTTCATGTCTGTCACTTTAAGTATATTTATGTGGTATAGATTTGACTTCATTTAATGTAGCAATGCGATATAGTTTTAACTTTGTATTGTTGTAGCAATTCGCTTATCAGGTCACTAATGAAAGTTTATCCTAAGGAAACTGATTGATGTAAAGATAACCTTGTGAATGTACAAATATGTACCTTCCAGTATTCAGCTAAGGCAACTGAATTTTACGTATCTATTTATTTTTTCTCTTTCCCAAATTAACTAGTCTTTTGAACTACATGCTTATAGTTATTTTCTAATGGGAACTGGTGGTTAAGGCCAGGTGTAACAATAACAACAAAGATATAGGAAAATATGGAAAAAAAATTTTGGTGAATATCCCAATAAAGGGATTGGTTGGATTCAGAGAGGAGATACCAAGATCTAACTACTGTGAACCCATTAGAGGAATAGGAAGCTGAGGTAGAGTGGTGACTTAAGTGAAATGACTTAGGTGCGGAACATTAATATGTTAAACACTGTATGGTTTCTCGGACTTGGAAAACCCACAACACAGACATTCTTTGGAACCATACGAAGTGATAGCCGGAGCCAAGGGAAGTGACAGGGAGTGGGGGGGGGGGGGGGGTAGAAAATGAGAAGGGATTGTGAAGTCGATGTGATACGTAGATGTACGAAACACCCAAATTCACTGTAAATACTATGTATTACATCTGTATATTAACAAAAATAGTGGGGAAAAAAGATCCAATGGGGCCATGTGTGTACACAACAGGCCTGAAGAAAATATTTAATAACACAAAAGAGTGGCATGGGCCTAACAGAGTAGGAAATTGCTATGGTTTGGATATAGTTTGAGTGTTCCCACAAAGCTTCATGTTCTGGAAGCTTGTAACAATGTATTCAGAGGTGATGGATTTTTAAGAGTTAAGGTCTAGTAGAAGGTGATTAGGTCATCAGGGCACAACATACAGAAGGGATT
>PVKB01007064.1:0-44470 GCA_004027205.1 Ctenodactylus gundi
ATGGTCAGACTCCAGACTTTGTTACTACCAGTAATTCTTTATTCTCAATTTTAGGCATCTTGCTTTTTGACCACTGTTTAGTTGTCCTGCTCAACATCCTCAGTCACACCGAACCCTACAATTAATTAAGCCCACCACCTACTCACCACCTCTCACTGTTCCAACTGTCTTTGCCGCTTACAAACTAAATCTACATTCCCTCTTTAAAACTGCTCCTCCCATGGCCAGTACCTTCCTGAAGCCCCTCCTGTCAGGATTATTCACCCACCAAAGTCTCTTCCCTATTAGCCTGTACTTGATCAGCTGAGTTTAGACAGAAACACACAGCCAAACTAACTGGTCTCAAGTAAATTTTATAATCTCAAACCCTCAGCTGGGGCCCAAGTGGATCCCAACCAACCATTAAGCACCTTCTACTCCTAGATGTCTAGTACCTAATTCTCCCTTCACAAGCTACTGATACCTCAACTACCTATACCTCCCTCTCATCTATTTCCTGAAGAAAAAAAAATCAAGAAAACTTACCCCAAATCTTACATCTCTACCCCAATCTGTACCTTTCCTGACATTTTTCTAGTTCAATGCCCGTTAAATTTTTGGGTCTCAGGATACCTTAACATGCTTATAAATGGAGGACTGCAAAGAGCTTTTATTTATGTGGGTCACAGTGATCATACTACATTAGAAATTATAATCAAGAAACTTTAAAATATTCATGAATTCATTAAAAAGTAAGTAAGTATCTATTACATGGTAATATAAATATTTGTGTGAAAATTTTTTTCTAGAACAAATTTTTGTGTGAAAACCAGTTTCATATTCTCAGCTCTTTACTACTCCATTTAATGCACAATAGCTGCATTTAGTCTGGTATAATATGCCCTATGGTTGAGGATATGGATTTCAAACTTTTACAGATTCAAAGTTACAAAAGAAAGAGGTATTTTAAAAACCTTTTAGAGAACTGAGGACTTTTCTTTGATACAACTCCCAACAGGTAACAGCTACTTACAAATGAGGTACAACGTGGAAGGCACAACTGAATCAGTCTGCTTTTCTCCACTGCTACGAATTCATGGGTCTACTATGAAGAGATCACTTATCTAGGCATAATGCTGTTACACCATGCCCTGGTGCACTGAAAATACTACTTCCCTAAGTTGTGTAGTTCTTCCTAGTAAATTTCACTAGACCACATTTTAAAAACCACATTCATTAACATTATCACTAATGATATCAGAAGTCCCTTAGCATCAGGAATCTGTGATGAAGATTTTAACTCTTTCAAATAAAAACAAGAGTATAAAAAAAAATCCCACTAGCTCAGCTAGTAACTCAAAATCGCTTAAGTGTTCTTCTTTAGACAACTATCACACTACAGCAGGCAAAAGTTCTTATGTACACTCACCAACTAGTTACTCAATTTTAAAATGATGTGTACTCAAGAGCAAGATTTAATACAATTTCAGAAACATTTACTTATTTTTCAGGAACATTCTAAAGCAGAAATATAATGATTATTAGAATGATTATTATTACTGTCATAATTATTAATGTGTGGTGAGGAATATGATGATTATTCACACCATTTCGCATAGCAACAATTTTATTCTAGGCTTCTATGACAAAATAGACTCAATGACTTACAAGCAATAAACATAGCTCTGAAACATGGAAGGTCCAAGACGAAAGCACCAGCAAAAGCAGGGTCAGCTAAGAGCCTACTCCTCACAGACAGCACCTTCCATGTGTCCTCACACAGCCAAAGACATGAACGTGCCCTCTCAAGTCTTTTTTATAAGGGCACTAATCTCACCCAAAGAGATACAGCCTTCATGATCTAATCACCTCCCAAATCCCCACTGTGTGAGGGATGTTTCAATATGATTTTGGGGAACACCAACATCTAGTATTATATAAACAGTTCTGACCTCCTGGACTCCTGAACAGGTCTTAGGGACTCCAGAGAGCCACTGATCACACCGTGAGGACAACTGTTCTAGACTAACTTTCCATGTTCTCACTACAAGAGGTCAACCTCCTGGACAAGACGTTGTACCCAAGTGTTCTGTACTGCACTGTGAATCTCCTCCATTCTTTCTTGCCCTTCAACGTAACTTACATTCTCTAGCCACCTCCAAAAGACCTTCCTGTGACCTCTCTCTCCCCTTTCTTTGTGGTCTCATGTCTTCCCTTCCATTTTTAGCAAAACTCTCCCACGAGGGGGCTTGGAATGGAGAGGAGGCAAGAGAAGGGGAAAGGAGGGGGGCTATCAGTACATGTGAATAAGACATGAAATCAGTAACTAGTCATTAATCAACCCTTTCTACAATTAAAAAAAAATAACCCAGTACTTGACATTCCTAAAAAATTTTCTAATACATCAGCAACATAATACCAATCTTTTTCAAAATTCTTGTTTAATTTACTCCTCATAGACAACGTCTAGCCACCACATTGCAGCACCCCCCTATGATTTCAGACATCAAATAGTAACACAAAGTGAGTAATGCGAAAAGAAAGGGGGTTAATCAGGCATCTTAAGTGAAAGAAAAAGAAGATATCATTGATTCAGCGAGAGCTGTTAATGAGGCTTTTTGTTTTGGTAGATTAATTTGGGAGTCTGATGATTATGAAGAACATTTAAAGTTCTCAGGTGACTGCTGTTGATTATTATCAAGATTTTTTTTTAATTAAAGGGATACCTTTGCTTTATTCTACAGCTTACAAATTTCACATGTTTACCTGGCACTTGTGTCCACCCTCACAGTGCAAAATGCGTTCTTCATTAGCAAAGTGAAAGATCTCCTCTTATTGATTCCGAATTGTACTTGAAAGATGATGACAGCATTTCAGGTGGTGAACAGCTGATGTTTAAATACATTACCCTAATACTCTTTAAGCACTGCCAATTGTAAACCTCATTAACTCCCAGCATGTGGCCAAGGCCTGGATTTCTTCACTATATCATCACAAAGTCGAAACTGGTATATAAAAATAATTGTATCATCAACATTATTATACCCTCCTTCACCTTGTGAGGCATTTAAAGGCTGTATTTTTTCCACAGAAGGATGTACAGCAAACACGGGAAAAGTGAAGAGCATGGTTTCATTTATACAGGTCACATATTCTAAAACCGTAGGTTTCTTTTGCACCACTCCATTTTTGACACCTATTCCTCAGGCATTAAAGTGGGCACTGTCCTAGGAGTGACTCTCTGACCTCTGAATAAAAAAGTATTATTTGTGAATGCCGATTATCATTTTGATTCAACAAATGGGGAGCTGACAGGGCAAAAAGTTGGATCTGCCAATCCATCACCAACAAGCAAAATATCTCACATTCTCCCCTTCAAAAAAAAAAAAAAAAAAAGTCAACTTTTGAGCTTATGAGCATGGTTTCGGACTGCAAAGGGATTATATTCCTGAAATGTTAAACACTTACGGCTGGCCTCCCATACACATGGGTCCTATAGATTCAAACAATCAGATATAGAAAAAAATGTTTTCACAAAAAAACTGCCTCTGTATTGAACATGCATAGACTTTTTTCATTGTCATTACTCCCTAAAACAAAAAATATAACAACTAGATAGCATTTATATTGTAATTAGGTATGAAAGGTAATCTAGAAATTATCTAAAGTATAGTGAAAGATGTTTGTACGTTGACTGCAAATACTACAGAATTTTTAATGGAAAACTTTGGGTAAATTTTGCTATTGGCAGGATCCTGTGGGGCTTCTGGAACCAATCTTCAAAGGACACGGAGGGACAACTGTAGGCGATAAATCTATGTGTGACTCTAGCCAGTCAAACAGATAATCCAGGCACTCAGTCTGCACCCAGTGCACAGACAGAGGTCAGTAGCTATAACAGGCAGTCAGCCAGCCCAGCACTCATTGCTTCCGACTTAATCCAAGCCCCACTGACTCCTGCCGAGTGAGGCCAGGTAGTAATGAGAATTGTTCTTTAGCCTCAACTTCTGCTAAGGAGACAAAAGTAGCAACAGAAACAGGTAGAAACATGTCTGCAAAGTTCAAAGAGACACACAAAATTCATCACCACCTGTGTGAGCAATACACTGTACAACGTGCACATACGCTAAGTGTACAATGTATAAAAACTACACAAGATGGCATACAAAGCTTCATTGCCAATTTAAATGAAAACCAAGATCACAAGCAAATCTAAAAGACAAGTCAAAAATCATACAAAGTCACAGCAAGCAGAGCTACACAGTTCAGTTGCCTCATTCAGTACTGTAGGAGGATATGGGCCCGAGAAGACCTGGGAGTCTCCAGATAGCGAGAGCAGCCCCTCACACATGGAAGGCTTCCAGCTCTGGGCTTCTGAAGTCTCTCTTCCCTCAAGGAGCTTCAAAACTAGATTAAATTTATCATTAAACTGATTTGAATAGTAGAATGCAGAGAAATCGAAGCTCACTGAAGTACTAACAAGGACTACACTGTCACACAGCAAATAAGTTCAATCCTCTGATTCAAATGAGCCTTTGCTGGCTCTCCACTCTTCTTCAGAAAAACATTTCAAATGGCTCACATGAAGTTCAAGCCTCTGTGTGGTCTGGTGTGGCCCATCTATCTCATCACTAGGCCTGTGTATCTGTGTTCCAACCTCGGCATTTCAGAATGCAAAGGGTCTTTGCAGCTGCTGTCCTTCTGCCTGTGATGGCCTATCCTTGATACTCCAGTCCCCAGCCAATCCAGCTCTAATGTCCCTATGGGAAATCCTCCCTGACCTCTCAGTCAAAATGAAGGCCCACTTTACTGTCTGTCATATCCTGTCTCTTTCTGTGATTACACTAATTCTTCCTTTTCCCTGTGTGTGTGTCAAATCTCCTGCAACCTCTACGTTGTACAGACACTTGTCGAAGAAGGCAGAGCTCAACCAGCAAATTAATCCAGGCAGTCTCTTCATCCATCAGTTCACATTTACCTGTGATTCTCCCACACCTCTTTGCTCCATTAAATTAGATGTTCCAAGAGAGCACAAATACTGTGTTGTTTCCACTTGCCACATTGTCCTCAATACATACAATAGTGCAGTAGCTACTGAATGACAGCTAGGAAGTGCCCAAGCAGAAACTCCTAGCATGAAGGACTGCGCAAGTCACCACCTCATAAATCATTAAATTAGAAACAAGAAGCGTTCCAGAAAACAGGATGTGTTGGACCAAAAAGCCACAAATATTGTGATCACAAGTTCATGTAGTAGGCATTTCATCTGCCTGCCCAGAATTAACCCAACAAAAAAGTGAAGTTTTCAGGAAAGGAGCATGCTCCTAAGAGACAACTCACAGCACAAGAAGCTGCCCAAGTAATACCTGGATCCATCAACAACTACCACTGGCAAGCATTTTCCTAAATGGAACTGTTTTTTGGCCATAGAAAACTCTTCACAACCATAGGTTGCCTAGTTCCCCCACAGAAAAGAGCTACATGAGTATGCGTTTTCTACAAGTGCTATAACAAATTATAACAAGGAAATAAAATCAGTATATGAAAGAAACATCTGTGTTTCTAGGTTCACTGTAACATTATACCTATTAGCCAAGATATGGAACCAACTCAAGTGCTCATCAATAGATGAATGGATTAAAAACTGTGGCATATAAACCAAACGAAATACTATTCAGTCTTAAAAAAATTAAAAAAAAGAGAAGTGAATCCTGTTACTTGTGACATGAGTGGAACTGGGAGGACATTATGCTTAATGAAATAAAAGAAAGACAAATAGTATGCACTTTCACTTATATGTAGAATTTAAGAGTCAAATTCATAGAAGCAGAGAGCAGAACGGTGATCAACAGGGGTTGGCAGAGGAGAAACACTATTGGGGTGCTGTTTGTCAACGGAAACAAAATTTTAGAGAGCAAAAGTTTAATGGACTTGGTAGAAGGTGGTAATGTGGTGAATATAAAATGTATTATATACTTGAAAAGTCCTAAGAAAAAATTTAAATGTTCTCAACACATACAAAAAGTATGTGAGGTAATGAATGTTGACTGAGCTGTTCCACAATGCATATATATTTCAAAATAGTTTTGGGAAGCAGAAATCTGCAATTATAGTGTTAGCAAGACCAGAAACTCTCTCTAAAGGCTCTGGAAAAAAATTCTTTACTTTTTCCAGCTTCTAGTGGCTCCACTAGAATATGGATATGTAACAAACCAGTAGGGCTAACACATACAGATCACGTCCATACTGGTAAGCTTTTGAGAACCATTTCATGTGTTGACAGCAATATGGGTATAACAAAGCAAAGTAAGAATAATGGCACTTTGGTAAGACAGTAGTGATGGGTAGGGTAAAAAAGCCTCATTAGGAATGTTACTGGCAGAAGCCCCCAGTAGTGCAACGTTGCTGATCTCAACATAAACAGCCAAACCCGCCCAGGCAGCATCCTCACTTGTGGGGTAGGGGGATAGGGAGCAAACATCAGGGGTAGAACTTGGCATAGTGCACACAGGCACAGGGGAATATATCTAAGGAAAGAGTTCAGAGAAGCCTGTGCTCTCGCATCAGACACACACACAGACACACACACAGACACACACACAGACACACACACAGACACACACACACACACACACACACACACACACACACACAGAGCACCATATAGAAGACTGTATACATCATAACAAAGAAGCTACCCTTCTCCTTGTTACTTTTTGGTAACAAATCAGGCCATCTCAGCACTGAGGCCCAGACACAGCCTCATCAGGAAGGCTGATCTGTGTGGCAGGGGCAGGCCTGTGGGAGACAGCAAAGCTACAACTACGGCATAAATTGGACATTCCTAAAGAAAACATATATAAATTTACACACACACACACACACACACACACACACACACACACACATATATGTATTAATTACTAATTACAAGTTTACAAGCTAAACTTAAATCCCATATCCAAAGGCTGGGCACACTCAGTCATTTTCCTATGGAACAGTGAAATACAAAAACAAAAAAAAACCCAAAAAAAAACAACAACAAAAAAAAACCACCTTGACCAAGCTTCAACAAGCAGAATTATGAAGTAGAGAAAAAAAAATCAGGTTGCAGATTTGTATTTTATTAATATAAAATAAGTTTTTAAGTATTTCTTGAGTTGGAAATAAAGACTAGCTTCTGTAGACCCACTGACCCAGCGACATCATACTCAGTCACATCTGTATGCTGCATCCATGGTAACAACCTACCCAGAGATTTCCAGCACAGCTACACTGAGGAAAAACTCAAGTGCCCCCCTCCCTCCACCACTAAGTCCAGTCTCAGTACAGGAAGCCATCGCTGACTGCCTGGCAGGGCTTGCATGGAGGATCTGAGAAGAGTATCAGAATTGGAGGCCTTTGCAAGTTCTCATGCTTGGTAAGCTGCCACTGAGCTCCAGGCTCTCCTTGTAGCCCCAGGTCTGTTCAAATAGGGAGTTTTTTGTTTTGGGGTTTATTTCATTTTATTTTATTTTATTTTATTTTATTTTTGCTTTTTTTCCCTGTTGTTTAGTTTTTTGGTTTTTTTCTTTTCCTTCAAACAGGTATAAGTGGCTACCAGTTTGCTGCCAGGAAGAGTAAGCTGAGTCAAGGGGGAGTGGCAGAGTGTCCCCACAAAAACAGGCCACGTGTTCCCCCTGGCTCGTAAAGGTAGTGCTTAGCTCGCACTTTGCATGCTGGGAGCCAATCCTCACCGTCCCCCATGTGTCCAGGGAATACTGCCGTGGAACATCTCTGCCCTGTCTGCTTCTTGTTCTTCAGCGGTCTTTCCTGCTTAGCTCTCTCATTCTCCATTTGAGGCACCTTCCTCTGTTATGCCACATACTCCATAAATTTCTGCTCATTTATGAAAAATTTCTTTCATTACTCCTGTTCCCACATTTAAATCTGTGCCTTCAACTTCATTTTGAGATTAGGGAGTATTCTAGAGCTTGGCTCATTGTTTTTCTTCTTGTAGAAGATTTCTTCCTTGCTCTGTAAACTGACTTGGATCAGAAGCTTTTCCCTCAAACTCTGAGAAAAGCCTCCAGTGCTCTCCCCATTTTAGACAATTTAAGTTCCTTGTGACATGCATAGCAGTTTTAACCAAACAATCTCATCATCATGCAACTATAGCAATTTTTCTGTGGAGTCTGCTTCATAGTAGGGAGCAAAAGCTTGTCTCTGCTCCTGGCTATAAACCCTACTCCCCACACTCAGCAGCCTTCACTCAAACTGCCCCAGTCATGTTCGGCAAGTTTTGTATAGTCAGCTCTTTTAACCAATCCACTTTTAATTGCAGTACTTTAGCAGCAACTCTTTCCTCTTTGGGCATTTACAACATACACCAGAGCTCTTAGATTTGAGCATGGAGCCACTCACATACTGTCTCATTCTGTGACTTTCACATTTCCAGCTGTCATAGCAACTTTTGTAGTGTTGCAGTATTCTCTAACGATAAACAAAAGGTGGACTTCCAAGAAAAATAGTGGCTGAATAACAAAACTGCTCAATGTCTCTTCGTAGACCCACTCAAAAAGTTGACACTATAGTTAAAAACCTGCCTGTTCAACTTGGCTAGGAAAAGGAGGAGTGCCCAAGCAACTGAAAGGAGGTGACAAGAAGGTTAGAAATCCTGCAGACGCATCAGAATCTGAAGAAAACAGCAGCCCAGAAAGCCACCCCCAGCCAACTGTGAAGGGCCATGAGCTGTGGGCATCTGCAGACGAAGGTAAGCTCAGAGTCAGGAGCCTCAGACCAAGGTAGGAGTGTACAAGGGAGAAGTGAGAACTGACAGCCACTATAGCCTCCAGAAACAAGCCTGCAAGTAATGCCAACTGCAAACGTGTGCTGTGCGTCCCCTAGAAAGCACCGGGAGCTTCTCCCTAGGGAGAAGCAGCACTTGGCAGCATAATATGCAATGATGTATGCAGGAGCGATTTTTTAAAAAGAGCCGAACTGGAGGTGTGTGGATTTTAAAAAGCCAGATGTGAGCCACAGCAGGTTTTTATGGGGTCACTTGTAAACAGGACCTAGGAAGAAACTGGCATATGAGACAGTTGTGGAGGAGAAAGGCTGACGATGTTCTGAATAGCTCAAGTGGTAGTGGGAGTATTTCCGAAGGTAGACAGGCCTACCCCTGGGGGCGGGAAGCCAAGACAGGCCGGAGAGCTTTGCTGAGGCTGCTGGGTGTGAACAAGACTCTTTTAAGGCTCTCAGACTGTTAGATCTTCTTCCCTCACTGCCTACTTCCACCCCAGAACTTGGAGGACTTTCGGCTCCCACTCACATACACCCTCATACACATTCAAAGAAAACTCTCAGCTAGGCCATTAAAGTAAAATCCCTGAAAAGTAGAATCATGGGAAGACAAGGCAACAGGACACACACAGAAACATCTGAAACAACAAAAGCTAATGTCAGGGGCCCTGAAATAGTGAAAGGAAGTCAAAAAGCAAACAGACGAGTTGACCTCTACAAACAGTCAGTTCAAACAAGATATTCTTAAAGAAATGCAAGCAATAATCAATGGGCTTAAAGAGAAACTTACTAAATGAAGAGTGGTCCCAATGGACACAAAGCTTACTGAGCATATAGAAGCCATAAATAAAAAATTGGCTGAGGTATATAAGGAGGCACAGATGTAAAGGAACATATAGACAGAGAAGTGGAAAATCTGAAAAGAAATCTAGCCAAAATACAAGATATGAAAATTTTATTTGAAAGCAGGGGAAATTTCCTCAAATATTGTGAGTACAGAATTTCAGACCTTGAATTCAAGGCTGGTAAAATAAATGCCTTAATCAGGCAGGACTCCAAAAGTAGAAATGGGCAAAGTAGCCGGAAACAACATTTGATGACGACTCAAAGAGAGCCTATCTCAGAATTATGGGTGTGGGAGATAAAAGTAGAGACAGCACCAAAGGTATGAAGAATTTACAGAAATCATGCAAGAAAACATCTTGAAACTAGAAAAAATTTAATATTCAGGCATACGAAGCTTATGAAACATCAAATAACCTTTATCAGAAAACATAATCAAAACCTCACAAAATCAACACAAAGCAGTAAGAGAAAAAACAGACATTTTTTTCCCAAGTCAAACACATTTGAATTACCACAATTTCTCAATGGAAACCTTAAAGGCCAGGAAAGCCCTGAGCAAAACCTTTCAAGATTTAAAAGAAACAAGAGTTAACCCAAGCTGTTGAATCCAGCAAAATTATCCTGAAAACTGAAGAAGTAAAAGATTTTCAAGACCAAGAAACCTTAAGAAAATTGCACTGCAGAAAATACTTGAAGGGATCTTAGAGACAGAGAGAGATGAGTAGCACTGAAGAACAGAGGAAAGGAAACATCTAAAGAGAAAGTGTAACAAAACGAAAAAGCAAAGAACCAACACAACAATGACCGGATTCAGTAAATATGTTACAATAATTACTCTCAATACTAATGGTGTTAATTCACCTATCAAAAGACAGACAGGCAGCTTGCCTCAAAAACCAGAACCCAACCATTTGCTGTCTGCAAAAGACACATTTCATACACAAAGAAGCACAGAGACTAAATGTAAAAGGCTAGAAACTAACACTACATGCTCACAGAGCCTGAAAATAAGCAGGAGTAACTATACTACTCTCAGACATTGCAGACTTCAAAACAGTTCAGAAGAGATAAAAATGGATACAAAACACTAGTAAAAGAACAATCCAATAAGAACTCACAATTATAAACATACAAAAACCCAATGTAAGTGCACCTAATTACATTAAAAAATACTGGACATGAAGGGCTAAATAGGCCCCAGTATAATCATAGCAGGGCACTGCAATACCCTACTCTTATAAATAGACCAGACAAAAATATCAACAAAGAAATATCAGAGCTAAAACACACTATGGAACAAATGGATATATCTACAGACTATTCCATCTAATGTCAATAGAATACACTTTTTTCTTAGCAGCTCATGTGACTTTTCCCAAAACAAGACCATATCCCTGGACATAAGACATGCTTAAAAAAATACAAAAGAATCAAAATTATTCCCTGCATACTTACACAACACAGTGGATTAAAGCTGGAAATCAATAGCAAAAGTAACTGTAGAAACTATACAAATACATGGAGATTAAATAGTACATCATTGAGCAAGCAATAGATCACAGAAGAAACCAAAAATCAAGAATTTCCTAAAGACAAATGATAACGGAAGCACATCATACCAGAAGCTGTGTGACACAAAGAAAGCAGCATTCAGAGGGAAATTTACAGCTACGGGTACACATATGAAAAGCACAAAGCAATCTCAATCTAATGATGCAGCTCAAAATCGTAGAGAAGCAAGACAAATTCAAAGGCAGTAAAAGGAGGAAAACTGTAAGAATCAGAGTGGAGATCAATGAAATTGAAATTTAAAAAAATAAATAAATACAATACCAATGAATCACAGCTGGTTCTTCAAAAAGGATAAGACTTATAAATCTTTGGCCAAATTTACCAAAAGAAGGAAAGAAAAACTTCCATCAATGCAATTAGGAATGAAAAAAGTGAAGTCACAACAGACACTGTTGAATTCCAGAAAATCGTAAGAAACTATTTCAAAAAACTGCACTGCAGTAAGTTCACAAATTCAAGAGAAAATGGGATAAATTCCTTGACATATACAATACACCAAAATTGAGCCAAGAAGATATAGAAACCCCGAGTAGAGCAATAACCAGGGATGATATTGAGGCTGTAAGAAAGGATCTGCCAACAAAGAAAAGCTCAGGAACTGAGGAATTCACTGTAGAATTTTATCAGAATTTTAGGGAAGAGTTAGTACCAATGCTCTTTAAAGTCTTCCATGAAATTGGAAGAGATGGAATACTGCCCAACTCCTTCCTACAAGCAAGTATCATCTTGACTCCAAAATCAGATAAAGACCCAAGGAAGAAAGAAAACTACAGGCCAATTTCCTTAATGAATACTGATACAAAAGTCCTCAATAAGATACCTGAGAACAGAATGCAACCAATTATTAAAAAGATCATATACCACGACCAAGTTGGCTTCATCCCAGGGATACAAGACTGGTTCAACCTACACAAATCAATTAATGTAATACATCACATCAAGAAATGCAAAGACAGAAAGCACATGATCATCTCAATAGATGCAGAAAAAGCCTTTGGCAAAATAAAACATCCCTTTCTGAAGAAAGCTCTGATGACAACAGGTATAGAAGGACCCCACCTCAAGCTAATAAAAGCAACTTAATGACAATCCTACAGCCAACATCATCCTAATGGGAAAAAACTGAAAGCACTTCACCTCAAATCAGGAACAAGACAAGGTTGTTGTTCACTTTCACCACTTTTATTTAACATAGTGCCCGAAACCTTAGCTGGAGCAATCAAGTAAGAGAATGCAATGAAAGGAATACACACAGGGAAAGAAGAAGTCAAATTACTCTTATTTGCAGATGACATGATCCTTTACATAGAGAACCTCAAAAACTCTACCAGAAGACTCAGACCTAATAACCACATTCAGCCAGTTTCAGGAATCAAAATCACTACACAAAAATCAGTACCATTTCTCTCCAGCAACAATGAAAACACAGAAGAAGAGATCAGAAAAACAATTCCATTCACAGTCACCTCAAAGAAAATTAAATACCTAGTGATCAATCTAATGAAGCAAGTAAAGGGTCTCTATACCAAGGAGAACTATAGTACTCTTGAAAAAGAAATCAAAGAGAATTTTAAAAAGACATCACCTAGTCCTGGATAGCAGAAAAACACTGTCAAAATGGCCATACTAGCTAACCGATACAGATTCAATGTAAACTCAATCAAAATACCAACAGCTTTTTTTATAGAATAAGAAAAAACAATCCAAAGCAGAAAAATGAAACTAGACCCCTACCCTTCACCATGCATCGAAATCAAAGTGGATCAAAGGCTTAATTAAACATTAAAATGGAAACACTGAAGTTGTTGGAAGAAAAAATAGGCAAAACCCTTGAAGATATAGGTGTAGGCAATGATTTTCTCAATAAAACATCCAAAACAAGAGTAACACCATGAATCAATAAGTAGGATTATATAAAATTATGAAGGAATGGACACGATCAACAGAGTAAAGAAAGCACCCAACAGAATGGGGAAAAAAACTTGCCAGCTGCTCCTCAGACAGAGGACTGTTACCAAGAATACACAAAGAACTAAAAAAACAAAAAAAAAATTAGACCCTCCAAAATAAACTGCTCAATCAAAAATGGGAATCTGAAATGAATAAATAGTTCTCAGAAATTCAAATGCACAATAAATCATGAAAAAATGTTCGACTTCTTTAGCCATCAGAGAAATCTAGATCAAAGCAAGACTGAGGTTCCATTTTTGCCAGTAAGAGTGGCTGGTTTTAGAAATTTAAAACAACAAATGCTGAACAGGCAGGGGAGAAAAAGGAACCCTCCTAAATTGTTGGTAGGACTGCAAACTGGTACAACCACTACGGAAAGCAGTATGGAGATTCCTCAATAAACTAGCCATAGATATTCCATTTGACACAGCTATATATACCTCTTCTGGATATCTTCCCCAAAAGAGTTAAAGTTATCATATAAGAGTGATATATGGATATTATAGCAGTATAATTTATAATAGTCAAATCTTGGGAGAAGCCAGTATGTCCAACCACATATGAACGGATAAAAATGTGGTGTACATAAAAAATGCAGTACTATTCTGCTGTAAAGAAGAATAAATTGGAGTTATTTGTAGGAAAATATAGATGTATTTTGAGACCATCGTGCTAAGCAAAATGAATCAGACACAGAAGAAAGTTAAACACTGTATGGCTTCTCTTATAGAAGAAAACAAAACTATAAAAAATATAAGAGATATGGAAGAAAGTAAGAAGATGGAATTTGTGGCAAAGGAATGGGAATGTAGGGGAGTAAGTATTACAGGATGGAAAGGGGAAAGGGATGCAATATACAAATTTTAGAAGATTTTTTTTTAAAGACAAAAAGCACCTCCACATCTCAAGCTTCTGTCTGGCAGTGTGATCTAATTCTTCATACCCAGTATGATCCACCTCTTTAAGGTGACAAGCTCCCTGCATGTTGTGGTTAGGATCTGGAGTGTCCCCCAAAAGTCTCATGTATTTTAATGTTATGGATTGTCTATGGAGCCATGTAACCTTGGTAGATTGGGGTCTGGCCTGGAGGGGTGGATTGCAGTTGTTGGGATTAGGGGCGTTTGAGTTAAGACTAAGGGCGTGTGAGTTAAGACTAAAGGCATGTGACTTAAGACTAAAGGTTTGTGAGTTAAGACTAAGGGTGTGTAGTGGCCACACCTTCGATACCCAGATGCAGGAGAGACTAAGACTGGGACTTGGACTAGTCTCAATTAGTCTCAGCTGCCTGTTTGTGATGTCCTGAGAAGCTGCCTCCACCTCTCCACCTCTGCCATGTACTTCAATTGCTGCCGGCCGCCCCTGAATGGACTGTGACCATCTGAAACTATAAGCTAAAATAAATCTTTCCTTTCCTAAAATTGTGGGTGTCGGGTATTAAGTCACAGCAACGAAAAAAGTAACTGAGACACTGTGCTTGGAAGGGTTTGTTTCCTTCAAAGTCACCAAGTGTCAACCTGTTCAGCTCCGCTACGCTGGGAGCAGAGATGCTGTCAACATCGTGGTACAACACGCAAATACCTTCCTACAGTTCTGGGTCTCATTCTTAGAGTAGCAACGATCCCTGTTTTCTCTCCTTTGTCTGCTTTCACATCATTTCCACCTGAGAACACAAATCTTTTCCAGCTGCAAGGGTGCTGCTTCTCCTTCATGAAGTGGCTCAACATGTAACTCCCTGCTTGGCAGATGGCTATGCCTTCTGTGAGCCTTTCCTCCATGCTCCACCCTTCAGCGATCATCACACCCAGGAGATCCCTGATGTCCTTTACAACCTCACTCTATAGTAACCACTGGTCCTCTGAATCCCAATTCATTCCTCTACTTCCTGAAAGTGATTAAGGGCTCCCCGGGGACATGCTATCGCTTCCTCTGCCAGCATCTCACCACTTTCCATAGCAGACGCTCCTCTCCAAGGGAAGCTGAGACCATCAACCTCCTCTCTGCGGGTCTGTGCACAGCATCCACCCACACCTCCACTCATCTCACTCTAGGTAACTGTTCCTATTTCTTAAAACAATGTAATAATAGTATTAGGTACAGAAAATGCCCCTAAAAGACAGAAACATAAATATCTAATGGTATTCTGATCATTAACGCAAAATAAAACCATTTTGAACAAAAAATTCAAAATAGGGTAATTTAAAATTAACATACCCATCTTTGGTCTGATCCACCACACCACTTAAAAGTTCCACAGTCTTTGGATTAGGCTTGCTTTCTCCAAAAATACTCAAATACCGAGTGACAAAATCATCAGGAGACATATAAAATTCACCATTTTTTTCAATGCTTGCATACTGTTTAAAAGAAAAAAGCAGAAATGTTATTTTATATAAAAATATATAATTACAAGATAAATTCTAAAAATACTAAAAAGATAAAATATGACGTGCACTCTGCACAATGGTAATTATCTTCCATCGCTTCAAACAAAACCACATGAAATTTTATCAAATTTTTATGCTTCTCAACTGTGGGCATATTTTTCCTACAGAGGACATTTGGTAATGTGCAATGACACTAATTCTCATAACTTGAAGGAAAGGGCTTGGACTGGGACCCAGTCAGTAGGAACCTGGGAAGCTGCTAAACATCCTACCACGATGCAGAGATGACCCCCCCCCACAACTGTTGTCCAGCCCAAAATGTGAATGGTGCTGTGGTCTGCAAGCCCTATTCACTATGTTCTATACGACCATTGGAGTGGTTATGTCAACTTGAGGCAATCAGGAACCGCAACTGGATTAGGGTTTGGGAACCACGCCTAGATTGGGAATTGAGAACCAGCTTGGAAAAGAGCGTGAGTGATTTGTGGGCCGGCAAGTGAGAGAAGAACACCCATTGGGATGTGGGAGGCCCAACTGGAACTGGAAGAGTATAAAAGGAAGGAAGAAGAAAGATTGTTACAACTTGTTTGTCTGAGAAAGCTCTTGCCTTGGCAACTGTCTACAAATGGTACAAGCCACAGATTTTCATCACAGATTCACTCCAGTCTCAACTTGCACCTGTCTGCCTGTTCCTGATCTTTAGTCACCTATCTTCAGTCTTTGGTCTTTGCCATTGTTCTTCAAACAACCGAGAGCCGACTCTCACCGGCTGTCCTGCGGTCCCGGACAGGAGTTCTACTTCGTGGCTGAGCAGCCATCGGACACTCCAGGTCTGCATGTGCAGGCCACCGTCTTAGACTATCTCTATCCTCAGATTTGTAAGCCTTCTGAATAGATCCTTTTCGTTATAATTTCTGTAAATTCTGCCTTTTGAAAGAACCCAAACTAACACATACTATTTTTTCAACAGAGCAGAGCTTTTCTCACAAGTGAAAGGAAGTAGGAAGGATGTAAAATTAAAACTAGCTGGGAGGCACTAGGAGGAGATGGTTGCAAGGCCTTGAATTTCTATGACAGCAAACCCAAGTCCAGCTCAGCGAAAGCAGTGAAACAAAACTTAAGCTTAGCCAACCTCAAACCACCAAACTGACCTGCAGCCAGGACTTTCCCCGTGAACTTATCAAGTGTATTTTCTCAGTCATGCCTTCCTGAACACATTATAAAAGTTTATCCTCGTGCCTCCTTGACAGAGTCCTGAACTGCTTGAGGTCTTTTACTGTCCAATTAATCAAACACAGAATGCCTGGATAGTTCACTAAAATTTTAACATGCCTAGGATTGTCTTCTAACAAAATCATGAAAGTATACAAGCTAAAAAAAAAAAAAAAAAAAAAAAAGGAAGGATGATCAACTAAGCTAGAAAAGTAAACTGGGTGTCTAAGCTGATGTGTTCTCCACTATACCCTGATGCTAACACAGAACGAGGGGGCATGCAACATGTTTTCTTGGTGTCTTCCATCGGCTTGCCTTTAGAGAAACACATCCCAGCCTGGATAGGAGGAAACATGTTTTTGTCCTGTGTGGTCCCAAAGGCTGCAGGAAATGCCGAGAAACAGAATAAACATCATATGGCATCTTACAGATATAAGAAAGAGCCTCCCAGTACTCAGGATAAAACCCTGACTGAAAGGGCAGGAGCCACAAGCACAGTGCTATGCGGGTGACAGGAACCACATGGACAGCCACAGTGATTCAGGTGGCAGAGAGAAGTGTGGTGCACAGACAGTGTTTCCCTTGCGCTGTAACTTCACAGTGGAGTCTGATCAAAACTGTTGTCTAAAAGTCACTCGTTATTTCCACAGTTCAGTTCCAATGCCAATTAAGCCCTTGCTTTGATACTCCCTAACAAGCTTTGGTAGCTTAGGCCTGGCCTGTGCCCCTTACTATCGAAATGGCTTTGGGTCACTTGAATTTTCTGGGCTTCTGCTTCTGTGTCTGTAAAATGAGTACAGCAGCATTACCGGCTGCATTAGGTAGTTGCTTTACATTAAGTGGTCATACAACTAGCGTAACGCAACTAGTATAATGGCCTACAGCAATAAGCACTTTACACATGTTCTATGTTATTATTGTTGTGGTTGTTTTTGTTGTTTTCCTCGGTATCCCTGAGAGACAGCTGTCACTGGCACAGGATCCTAGCAGCGATGCAATGAAGGAGTTCTCTCTCTGCACCAGCCACCAAATCCTGGCCCAATGTTTACGGGAGAACCTGCAAATCTGTGGCTGCTAGTACCGTACTGCCTTTAATTAATAATTTTTAGCACAGTACATGAAAAAATGGTCCAGCAATCCTATCATCTTCAGTTAGCATTTAATTAATCTTCAGTTAACATTTAATTAAGCTCTTAAGACATGTGAAATAATAACATTTTGATTTTCCTGAAGCAAAACAAGCTTGAAATATAAAGGATATATCAACACTAATTACAACAAACCTATGATTTAGAGTTTTATCTGTTTCCCTCTAACAGTGATTCATTTATATCACAACACAATTTAACTTTCCTTTTAGCAGTAGGTATTCATATTATTTCTGGGTTTTGGTATTTTTAAGTAAGTCAAAGGTAGCCATCGTCATATATAACATTTGCCCAAATTCCTGGCAATTTCTGAAGGCTAGATTCCCAGAAAAGAAATAGTTGAGTCAAAGGAGAGGAACTTTAAAGCTCTTAGTACTTATTATCATGCTGCTCTCCAGAAAAAAAATTGTACAAATTTACGTTCCACCAACAGTGTGAACCTGCCCTTTGCCTCCTTGTGTCTTTCATATTTGTTGAAAACATCTTCCAAGCCTGATTTTTTATATAATAAAATCTACAGATGTTTTAGTTTTGCAATCCCTCCATTATTTTTCCTTTCTTTTTTCTTTCTTTTTTTCTTTCTTTCTTTCTTTCTTTTTTTTTTTTTTTTTGAGTCAGGGTACTGCTCTGTAGTCCAGGCTGGTCCTGAACTGACTATGTAGTCCAGGCGGGCCTCAAACTCTCAGAAATTCTCCTGCCTCAGCCTTTCAAGTGCTGGGATTACACCTGGCTTATGTGGTTCCACGGAAAAGAACCGAGGGTCTTGCACTTCCGAGGCAAGCACTGTAACCACTGTGCTATTCGCCTAGCCTATACTTTCCATTATCTTCTTAGCTTAAAAACTATTCTTCCCTCATCTCAAGACTAAATACTCACCATACACTACTTTTAGATTTTTTTCTTTTTTTCTTTTTTTTCTTTTCTTGAGACAGGGTCTTGCTCCGTAGGCCAGGCTGGCCTTGGACTCAAGGTGATCCTCCTACCTCAGTCTCCCAAGTACAGGTGTCTTAGTTACTTTTTCGTTGCTGTGACTCAATACATGACATCCACAAATTTAGGGGAGGAAAAATTTATTTTGGCTCAGTTTCAGAAGGTCACAGTCCATTTAGGGGAGGCCAGGAGCAGTTGAAGTACATGGCAGAAACAGGTGGAGAAGGCTTCTCATGACATCACAGACAGGAAGGCAAGTTGAGACTATTTGAGACTAGTCCCAGTACCAGTCCTCATCCTCCAAGGAAGGCAGGAAGCAGCTTACATATCCTTCCAGGTCTCCTCCCAGTGATCAGCCCCTCCTGCATCCAGGTGTGGAAGGTGTGGCCACTACACACCTTTAATCCTAACTTACACACCTTTAATCCACCCCTCCAGAGTAGGCCCCAATCTACCAACAGCACATGGTTCCATAGACAATCCATTAACATTTAAATACATGAGACTTTTGGGGGACATTCCAGAGCCAAACCACAATAACTGGGAATACAGGCATGCGACACCACGCCCGGTTTATGTGGTGCTGGGGAATGGAACTCGGGTACTTAGCACTTGACGCAGCACTTGCTAGGCAAGGGCTTTAGCCTATGAACCATTCCCCCCAGCCCTTCTTTTAGGTTTTTAAAAGCAGGTTTTTCTTTCGAATTTTATTTAAAACATTGGTGCTTCATTTCTATGTGTGGTCTAAAGTACAGGTTCTTCAAATTTAACTTTCCCACTTAATCCACTGGTTGTTCTAGGACCACAAACCTACCCTTCATCACGTTCTGCTTCTCATATACTGAATTAACACACTGTAACCAGGAAAAGCCTTCACAAGCAGGCCCCATCCCCAGCACCAGTTCTAATGAGTTGGCCATGGCTTCCCAGGGCCATTATGTATTCTGAGGCTGCCTCAAACCCCTTGGGAGGATGCCAGGATGGTCATCAGCACAATGGGAAATGCTTGAGAATTATTCTCTTCAACTGTCCTGTCTGTTCCTATAACATGACATGCAACACACTTGCTACAAAGAGAGGAAGAGCCTAGTTGGGACAAGATGTTTTACCCTAAGTTTCTTACTGCTTTGTTCCCAAATACCTAAATCGGTGCCTCACAGATATTAAAGACATTGAAACATGTTCAATAAATACTTTTCAAATGAGTGGTTCAAGCAGTGCTGTATTATTTTTCTCTTGGTCTTTTTCTTGGCATAATGGTCACTCTTTTATGATTTTTCCCTATTGACCTTTAGAATCATTATCAAGTTGCTCCTCCTAAAAGAAAAAAAGAGCACTGAAAATATAAAATAAAAACACAATGTGATATCACAACTCACCCAAGAGAGAACCAAGAACAATCTTCTCACACACTAGTATTACAGGAATAAACTGGTAAGCCCTTCTGGAAAACTGATAGACAACACCTACAGTAAATGAACACAACACACATAACTGCAGGCTAGGAAATTACAACCGTAAGTCAATGGAATTTGTATGTATGTGTTAATAATACCAGAATTATACCAAAGCATCCACAGAAGAATCATTTTTTGAGATCAAAAATGCTAAAAGTCAGTCAGATGTCAACTAGTAAAGAGGATACATAAATGTATCACAGTATAGACATGCAACAGAGTATACAATACTGAAAATAACCTGCACACAACACAGATGAATCTTTTATGTAAAAGGGACAATAAATCAGACAGGGTCAGGGTGTGGTTCAGTGGGAGAGCACCTGGTACAGCAGACCATCTGCCCAGCACATGGAAGGTCCGGGGCTTAACCCATACTATGGAAAGAAGGAAAGAAGGAAAGAAAAGAGGGAAGAAGGGAGAGAAAGAAGGGAAGAAAGAAGGAGAGAGGGAGGGAGAGATGGAGGAAGGAAGAAAGGAAGGAGAGAAAAGAGAAATAGACAACTGACAGAATATACAGTGTTTGATTACATTTTTTAAAGTGGGAAAAGAGGAAAACGAAAGCTAAGATAGTAGAGAGACAGACGAGCTGCTGTATTGGAGAGTGGGAGCTGACCAGAAGGGGCATCCAAGGGCTCGAGCGTGCTGGCTCTACAGCACACTCAACTCTGTGAACATCTGTGGAAACTGTACATTTGTGATCAGCATGCCTGAGTTAATGGTTTCCATTTTTTAAAAATTGAAATCTTTTATCTTTTATTACTTCATCTGTTTAGAGGTAAAGTCATCTTTTAAATAGAAGCAAGTTATTATAATTTGAACACAGATAACAGTTAGTAAAACCAGGTATCGTCAAGGTAGGTGGGGTGGTCTGTTCTGTGATTTAAATAAGTATGTTAAAGGTCATTCCTTAGGTTGATAATAACAGTATTCACAAGCATTATGAACAAGGCAGCTTTGCTGTCCTTGCAATAATGACCAGAGGCTCCCTGGTACGGCTGGGAGACAGACTTTTCTTACAGATACCACATCTTTAGAATACTAATTAATTCTTCTTTGAAATGTGGTTTACAAGTGACCTGGAACTTCCTATTCTGCCCTCGTAGGAGTTTTCATACGATTAAACATATACTTATAACAACAGAATGCTTGCAGGATACTGTCACCACAAAGAAACATGCTCACACTCAATGAAGACAGCAGGATAGGATCTTTTTCTAAGAACCTGTCATTTTGATGTATGCTCCCTGAAGGCAAGGGTCCTGTCTGGCTTGCTCACCACTAGTCATGCAACCAGGCCTGTGACAATGAAAGCGTCAGGCTGGACCGTCCCCATCCAGCTGCTTAATTCTGCCACAAATCAGTCAAACCCTTGGGCTGCAGGGCACGTTCTACTGGCCTCCTTTCCAACCTGTGAGAGGCCCTGTGCACACCAAGTGTAGGCCACTCTTCGCCTTGCCTCCCTGCCACAGGGATGAAATGGAATATAAGTGAGAATATGGATTATGTTATTAGTGAGTCACTATTCATTTAATTAAGTGCACAATAGTATTATCACCATGTAAGACACCATGCTCATTATTTGAAGCTGCTTGCTTAAGAATGTTAGGTGAATTATGTTGATTCTTATACTGAGATGAATCAGTAAAACACAGTACAAATAATAAATGAATGTGACAAAAACTAATTTAAGCTCTGGTTGTGTAGGTGTTTATTGTACTATGCTATTCTCTGTATGTTGAAAATTCTCAGAAAAGTCAAAATATAATTAAGAATTATAAGATGGCCAATTTAAAATATTACTATTTGTTAAAAATGCAAATTCAATGTATCCTGCCATACTCCCACCCGTGTATATTGACACAACCTTTGTGAAAGAAGTCAACTGAGGACAACTTAGCAACTTAGCAAGACCCTGCCCCCAAACTGAATTGTCGTTTTTCTTCTTTGTAGCACTGTGGATTAAACACAGGGCCTTCATTATGAGCTACATCTCCAGTCGTTTTTTTTTTTTTTTTACTGTTTTGTTTTGTTTTGTTTGCTTTGTTTTTTGTTTTGTTTTGTTTGAGGCAGGGAATTTCTATGTTGTCCAGGCAAAATCAAAAATTTTAGAAGGATGTGGGAAGGAAGGAAGACTGGGTATGTAGGCCACGCAGTGTGAAGCTCTGAGCTTCATCTCCAAAGCCAAAAGAAAACAGAAGTTTCACTCTATTGTAAACCTATTCTTTAACCCAAAGATGGTACTTCTAGGAGTTTCTCCTGAGAAAATACCGAGGCTTACATTTTAAAATGTAGGTAAGAGGACATTCATTACAATGTCATTACAGCAAAGCTAAGGGGTGACTAAACAGCCAATTGTAGACAACAGGTAGACACATTACGGTAAGCAGCATGCATAAGACCACCACACCACAGCAAACGTACTGGGGAAACATCCAATCATAGGAGAGATATTCTTAATATATTAGTCTAAAAAACTAGATATAAATACAGTGTTTATTTTCTCCTGACAAGGAAAAAAACATACAGTATACAGAGACACATATTAAGGAGATAAAGAGAGATCCATATCTATCTATCTATGCCAAGCTCAAAAGTTACTTTTTCATACGCATTTTAAATCTTCATCACCTAGAATAGACAAAATTGTCCTAAGCAACAAAAATGATGGCAGGAAGCATCATAATACCAGATATCAAAGTATACTACAAAAAAAAAAAGTTAGTAATAAAACCTATATGGTATTGGTACAATATCAGACATCCCCCAGTAGTACTTTCAGCTGCTGGATCTTCGACAAATGGGCCGAAAATATACACTGGGGTAAAAGTCGTCATCAGTGATGAAAATTGATATATTGTAAGAACAAAGTTTTAAAACAAAGAATTACCTTTTTCTAAATTTGCCTATAAAAAATGTTAAGGAGTATATCATTTTATTACCAGCTTAATTCTAAAAGCCCAAGTACAATTTATTATTACTCTGTAGTGCAGCCTGTCCCACTTTTGCTGTGCAGCCCCTTTCCAGTTTTGCCATCCTCTAGAATAGAAACATGGCTGTATCTCAACAGTCCACGCCCCCACGTGGCTGAGCTACTGGCTCCAGCCTCAGCCTCTCTGTTGGTAGCACAGAAATCTGCCTACCCCCAGGCTGCCTATGCGGTGGTCACGTCCACACCCCTGCTTGCCTGCTCTTTTTCATTACAAGAGACCTGTCATTTTCATCAAATATATCTTCAACGCGTTTCCAGCTTGTCCCCTCTTCTGTTCCTTCTGCTGCCACACCCTTCTCAGGTTCTGGTCATCCTGAGGGGCCCTACCTAATATCAAACCATCCTCCCTGGCTTCCTATGGTCTAGTGGCATGCAAATTCCCAACAATCTTTCCAGTGTTGTTACCCACACCTGGTACTACTTAGCAAATTCCTTGGCAGAGAGTTGTATTTGAATAAATACTGGAAGAATGAACAAGAATCTGACAACCTGGGAAGGCGGTTTTCTCCCAAACCCATCCCAGCCTGTGCTCCATGTGGCCTTCTCATCATCTCTGCTACCTGTGGCTTCTCGTGTCCTCCCGCTAGCCTTCCCTGACCACTGCCCAAAAGGAGCAGCAACTGCTTCCTTTTCCCCATTTTCATCTCACGTGGTATTTGCCAAAACCACACCGACGGATCTTTTGAGTATACTGCTGACTTAGACTCCTTTTCACCTCGTGGGCGCCTGCAAACCTGTTCTGTACAAAAATTGAACTCCCTTGAGACAGGGTAACTATTCACATTCTTTTTGATCTTCGCACTCACGGTAGAGTTTCATGGTGTTTTGCAGTAAGTATGCATGCATCTGTTTAAATTAACATGAAGCAACACAAAAAGCAACACATAGGAAAAAAAAACACCTGTTATAGTGAGTTAAAAAATGAACTATGAACTAATTGAGCCTGGTGGCCCAGGTCTTCTTTAATCCCAGCACTCTGGAAGGCTGCAGCAGAAGAAGCAAAATTCAAGTACAGTGTGAATAACTTAGACACTTCCTGAGACCCTATGTCAAAATCAAACAATAAAAAATCAGCTAGGGATAATTCGGTGCAAAGGCCCTGGATTCACTATGTAGTACAAAAATAAACAAAACATACTGACTGTTTAGACTTCAACTTTCACTCTACTTGCAGATAAAACATTACCTGGAACTATTCAAATGAAATGGCTGTACAATAAGCTCAAATGCCTTTGCCTGACATGTTTCCAGCCTGTCCCACCCTATTAGTCTAGTACCCTCACCCACGACCGTGTGCTCCAGGCTACCCAAGCTGTTAGCTGCTTCTTCCACACCTTACACAGTCAGTATGGCTCTTTGCTTTGCACAAGCTTTTTCTATGCCTAGAATAGTCTTCTGCCCCCTCAGTCTTCCTGATAAGCACCTGATAAGCACCTATTCCTCTTCCAGGACAGCTCAGTCATCCTGTCTGTGACCTAATCCTTGGAAGTAAGATATAACTAACCTCATGTCATCTTTCCTCTATCATACAATGAAGTTTTATTTTCTTACACATACGTGCAGTGAGACAATGTAAAGGCATGACTTCTGCATCTTCGTATGTCTATATATAGTAGGCAACCTCAAAAAAGACAAGTAAGAGAACTGATTTTTAACTCTTCTCAAAAAGTAAAAAGCCTGAGTTGCACCATTCTTGTCCTCCAGGAGCCCTCTCCTCATGTAGCTCAGTTCCACTGGCTCTCGCTGATCTCCAGAGCCACCAATGCCCCAGTGCCTGTCCATCTGGCATTAGGGTCCAACACAATCTTCCCACTTTCCCCAAACTACAGAATAATCCTCTCTCTACTTGATTTAGCAAAGAGATGCTTGGGGTATGGCACACGTAATTTTTATTAGGGAAAAAATCAAGACAGGAAAATTTGACACATAGAAAATCAGCAGAGTAGACAGGTCTGCAGAATGCTTACTGGCGACTCCTACTTAACCAAAAAGCCTAGCTTGTTAGCCTCTCAGGCACTTCACTCCCCTTCCCCCACACCATGACACCATCTGTGGCAGACAGCAAACAAGAGACCCACCAGATGGCAAGCCAAGGTAGGTCTGTGCTGGCCACACTATCCAGGACGGCTGAGCTCACCAGAACCTTTGCCAGATCCACAATCCCTTCCACAAAACCAATACTGCTCTTCTTCATGTATTTTCCCTTCCCTCATCCCCAAAGACTCCAAGTCACACACAACTGTCACTCAAAAATCAGTGAGCAGGGCCTGGTAGCTCAGGCCTGCCATCCCAGCACTATGGGAGACTGAGGCAGAAGGATCACGAGTTTGAATGCCAGTCTGGGCAATTTAGCAACTGTGGGAGACTCTATCTCAGAATTAAAACCAAAAACTGGGTTAAGGATACAACATTGTACAAAGGCCTTGGATTTCAATCCCAGCACAAGAAAAAGAAAAAGAAAAAAAAAAAAAAGTCACACAGTCCCCACCAAGGCACTTCCCTACCCGGACCCAAAATTTCGACCCCTTGCCTTCAAACCTATGCACACAAAAACCCAGACTTCACATGAATTCCCACCCTCCCTGGGTCTGTTGTGAACAATTAGATTTGCCCCCAGCAGAGACATGCCTGGTACTAAAAGTGGACACAGCAGCTAGAAAAGACCTGTTCCAAAGTAAGGCCTTAAGCGGCCATGTGGCCTCACAAAGTGGACAATTCTTGAACTGGAGTCCTTCCAAGGGACCATGCCAGCATACCAGTGAGCCTCAAAGCAGCACGCTTTACGTGTTCTGTCAGAAGGAGGTTCTCAATTCTTACTAAACTGAAGAAACATGTCCCAGGTTCAAAGAATGAGTATGATTTCAACAGCTCAAGTTAGCGAGCTTCTATCCACTTCTCTTGGATCCTTGGCAACTTACTCAGCTGCTCTACAGTATCTGTCAGAATCACACCATAGGAGTTCCACAATATCAGCAGATCTTATATATACACACTACAATTTCTACGGATCCTCCAACCATCTCATCCCTACTAAGCCCAACTTGCACTGACACAGACATCAGCTTAAGATTTCTGTTTTCTAGACTTCACCCCCCAGAATCCTTTTCTACTTCAGAACTTCCATACTGTCTATTCTGTGCTAAAAGCAAATTCACAAAGAATTCTGCTTTTTTATACATAATCTGAACTTTCTCACAAACCTGCCTTTCTTCCTTTTTCTGTAAACTGTCTCTACATTTAATAATTTTCCTTTAGGAATCTTATCTTTCCTGTATTTGAGTTATTTAACTTCATGCACTAACTGTGTGCCTGATGTATATCAGGTACTTGGCACAATGAAAGTAGCTATCTCGTTATTTGCTACAAGTTTTTCTAACTTTTTATTATGAAAATGTTCAAACATATACAAAGCACAGAGAACAGTATATAAACCCAATACTCTACACTTAAAAATCATCATACTGAGTACTCATTGTCTCTACCCCCTGAAAATTTGGGTTATTTAAAAGCAAATCACAGATATAACAATTTCATCCATTAAAATGCTTCTCTATCTTTAAAAAATAAGGCATACACTTCTTATTATATTATTACTGTGATAATCGTGACTGTCGACTTGACTGGCTTAAGAAATGTCAGGCAGATTAGGAGAGCTCACTTCTGAATGTGTCCAGGTGGGTCACGAGGCTTACTGCCCCTCCCTCCCTGGCGGTCTCTCCAGCCCCCTGCACCTCTCTTCTGCCATGCCCTCCAGCCATGACGGTTCTGCTTTGGAGCCAGGTGATCCTGTACTGAAACCTCTGAAGCCATAAGCCAAATAAACTTCTCCTCCTTTAAGGTAATGTTGAAGATTTGTTCCAGTGATGAGAAATGTGACTGATACAGGTACCCAGACTAAACAGCTAGTCACAAGTCCTTAGCATCACACATTTTATCACTTCTCAAATTCCTTGGTATCTGTCTGTCTGTCTGTCTCTATCTCTGTCTCTGATAAGACTGGAGACTGAGCCCAGGGCCTTCACACTGAGCTATGTCCCCAGCCCATTTTTATTTTGATTTTGAGATGACAGAATCTCAGTAAGTTGGTAAGTGGCCCAGGCTGAGATGGAACTTGCCATCTCTTGTCTCAGCCTCCCAGACTGCTTGAACCACAGACCTACACTGCTAAGTTTCATTTCTTTATAGTATTAAAGACAAAACCCACAGCCTTGCATTTTCTGGGCAATTGCTCTTTCACTGAGCTACAATCCCAGCCCACGATTGTTTTTCATCTTTTCTTTGAGATAGAGAGATCTTACTCAAAAAATTTTTGATCTTAATACATTTTGAATAGGCAAGTAGAATAGAATTAGAATAGAATTAATAACTGTGTGATGACACATCTGCAATCTCAGTGTCCTGGAAGGCTGAAGCAAGAGGATCCTAAGTTCAAGGTCGGCCTGTATAACTTTTTGAGGCTCTGTCTCAAAATAAATAGAAAGGCGTGAGACAGAACTCGGTGGGAGAGCACCTGCCTTGTAGGCATGGGGTCTCTAGGTTCAATTCCCCAGTATCACAAAAATATAAAATAATAATAACTTTTTGCATCATAGACACTACACATCAAGTAGCTCATCTGACACCTCGAGTCCCTCTTCTCTGGGAGACATTATTTTTTTTTTCCTTTTCCTTTTTTATTTTTCTATTTTTGTCATACTAGGAATTGAACCCAAGGACCTTCGCTGTAAGCTACATCGCTAGCCTCTATTTATTGTTTTAGATAGTATTGGTAAGTTGCTACACTATCCAAGCATGTTTCAAACTTAGGATTCTCCTGCCTCAGTCTCTCAAAGTACTACAGCAGGCTCGCATCACAGAGCTCAACTGCCTTTTCATAATATTTAGGAAAGGCCCACTTTTTAAAAATTATATTCATAAAGGTGGCCTTCTCTTCAAGTGTTTAATTTCCACTATATAATATAAAAGTGCTTGAGACCTAAGAGAGACTTTTCCTGTGTTAATCGTTCACTGCCCAGCAACATAAAGTGGGCAGACATCTAAATATTCAAGGAAGTCAGCTTGTACGAGTTGTGCTTCGGCTTCTACGGTTATTCATACTGAGGTCATGTAAAGAGAACCACAGGTGTAAGAAAATGGTTATGATGGTTATCACAACTTTCTGGGCTTCTTCTACCAAAGACATGGACAGTGACCTCTAGAAAAACAGAGGGGTACAGGGTTTTACAAATCTTTGAAACATCTTAGGAGAAAAAGCCTTATCACTGCCCAAGTCAACACTGAAGATGCACAGGAGCTCAACATTATGTCTTACGGCATCTCCTGTTCAGTACTCTACCCACACCTTGAAGAGATTAAAATAAAAGCCATGTTACCATCATGAACAATTACCTACATAATTCTTATACATTTAAAAAATAGAAATGAAAAAGACTGCTTTCATAAATTCTTTGGGTATTTTTCTTTTGAAACATCAACAATGAAACAAAGAATTGCTTGAAAATAATCTTTCGAAGTAATAGAACTCAAACCAAATAAGAAACAAAATAAGATTCCTTTATACTGACCTTCAAAAATATTGTTCTAAGTTCAGCTGGATCTGCTCTCTTGGTTAAAGCCACCTATAAATAAACACAGAAATGTTTATGTTATTAGAACAAAGCTGAGAAATCAAACTAGTAGACTGAAAGAAAATAAATTTCAGGTTGGAAATTAGTGAATTTCATTTTTGTGTTTAAGGTACCAAACTTCCCCACTGCTTAAACTAGTCCCCAGATTTTAAAGTAGACTCCATATGTGGCTTCTAGAATAACATCCTTGTGCAAGAAACCAGCAATTAAAGCTTTAATATCCAGGATTTAATGTATGTCATTTTTTAGAAAGAAGAAAAAAGCAAAGAAAAGTTGAAATAGACTTGTAAACTCTTGCCATTTTTTTTAAGTACACTCGATTAAATCATGTCCTTCCACTAAAGAATATGAAATACTAAAGTACAACCTGCTTGCTAACTAAGCAGGGAACATAATTCTTAGAGAAGTCAGTGAACTCACAAATCATATTAAGGAACCTAAGAGAATTACTTCCCACAGCTCCACCACAACAGATGTGTCCTTAACTACCTAAGAATGCCAAGCAACATTCTTTCTTCCTGATTTTTAATTTAATAAATCAGAATGCTCCAAAGGTATGACTATTATTCCCTACATTCTAGAAATACAAGGGGCTATGATTACCTTTCCTGAGAAAAACTTGACAGATTAACTCAGAATAGGTGCTGTGCTTAATTCTATAGGCCACCCAGTCTAAAAACATCACTGGGGGAGAAAAAGAAAGACAAACTTGAACATGACCACCCAGGCTGACAACAAAAGAGCCTTATGTGGCACCAAACAGTGGAGCTTATTCAGCATCCCGTCACCCAAGCCTGCTGGCAAAACCATCATGAGACTGAATTCTCACCAAGCACAGCACTGCTCCATGGTATTGCCAAGGAGGGGCTTTCCAGAACCACCCCAAAACTGGAGACATGACTCTATGCACAGGGAGATTTATGCAAATTGTTCTAAATCCCTTCTCTGTGTTTGCAAAGACTCTTCTGAGATCTCTGGACAATGGGTTCTCTGTCTCTAAATATGGAACTGCCTGAGCTCCTTGGCTTCTACTGTCAGGAATAATTTTATTAACTAATCACTGGAATGAGAGAAGTAGTCTTGCTGAAACCAGCTGATTGGTCACCTTGTTTGCCAGAGCAAAACTGATAACTATTTCCATTTTAGTTAAGTTCCTGCTATAAAACTTTGTAATCTCTTCCTAAAATCCTGAATTAGTCAGTGTCAGTGGTGTTTGCTGATCAATGAGGGAAAAATACACCTTGGCCAAACCTAAAGATAAGTGCTGACCTGAAAATTTCAGAAGAGGATTCCTTCTTGTGGGATGTCTACTTTAAGAAAGAAGGGTGGGACAAATACTACTGGTGAAGATGCCATGGAAGTTTCTAGCACCTTCACTTCAAGAGCAGAGACATTCTCCTTCCACAGTAAGGGTCCCTCCCCTTATGGCAACCCATAATGAACATTTTTAAAATGGTATCCAAAGTTCTACGTTGGTTTCCCTTTTAAAAGGAAAATAACCTTTCCGTGAAATGAACTGTCTTGTCCTATCTGAATATCACCTACCTAAAACCCTACTTCATCCATGGGTAAGGTCTTTGTAGATCCTCTTGGGGGCAATGTTATCTCCAAGTATACTCCTCCTGTCCCTAATTGTCATTTCATTACTGATCTCAAAATATGCATTCAGTGGTCCCCACCAGAACTATACCTTTGAGAGGGAAACACTAAAATACTCATTTCATATCTTGTCCAGAGTCTGGGGCACAGGAGAAAACAAATGAAAGCAATTCAGAAAATGAGTTACCAGCATTTGGAAGTTACATCACCTAGAATGTAGAAATAGTTTTCAAAGTAAAACTATTTATCTTTTTGGATCCTCACAGCAAATCTCAAAGGGGAATGGGATATATACTATTGCTGATTTCAAAGAAAGAAAACCCAGGCTCAGAAGGGTCCATTTATTTCCCTGTAAGTCAGGTTAAGGTTGGCACCTACATTGCTAAGTGCTGAGTCTTGAGGTCCCAATGGCCAAGCACCACATGACAGGCAGCTTCACTGTGACTAAGTTACCTGGGATTATCATATTGGATATGTATAGAAACCAAGATTCTCTCAATATCTCCTACTCTTCTAAGTCAATTCAAAACAGCTGTTTAGCATGTATACTTCACATCAAACAAACCTGACACTATTAAGAGTTTATTCTAGGGCTTCAGACAATTCACCAAACTTTGTTTCCAGAAGGATGATTCTCAGTAATGTACTTGTTTCCTATATTCTAATAGCTTGTAAAGATGTACAGCTACTATTCTTAGAATCTGCTTGCCTAGTTTTTTATTATTTTTCTTTTGAATTTCTTCTATAAGAATATATTCCAACATTAAAACAAAAATTTTATATCAAGAACTTTAAATTAATGATCTGGCTTTTAAACTTCAGAAATATGTTACTAAGAAAAAAATGTTCTTTGTACATGACTATGCAATACTATTTCATTTAAGTTGACACAATAGAGAATTTCATATTCAAATAATATTTTATATAAATTCCAAGCAAAAGGAAGGGGCTATTGCAACAGGGAAAACTCTAGTATTAATGTTTCTTCCTTTTAAAATGAGAAGTCTACCACCGATTAATTTTGGTACAGAAATTTTCAGTCAATTACACTAATCTATATTGCACAAGGCCAAATTTTGAGGATCACTAAATGTGTAGTACTTTTTTTTTTAGTCAAGAAAAACACTAGTTATACTCAGGTGAATAGGTCATCAACAGTATCTGCAGCTATGGGAAAAAACAGACAATAAGTTCAATAACTAGTTTTTAAGAAGGGGATGAGGAAGAGGAAAACATGACAAGAACCAGAAAGATGTCTTTCAGGACAAATACATTCCTCCTCCTTCTCAATTAACTTAGAAGAGACTTGTTGAAAAGACACTCCTATTTGTAAGGATATATATTTTTTAAACCGGCCTTCTTATCCTGGAGTCAAACTAGTCGTAAACTCACTACTTTAACAAATCATAACAATTCTGTGGTATGGAATGGTGTGCTCAAAATAGACGTGAAGTCTAGCAGAGGGTAATGAAGAAGAATTAGAAGAATACCTACTTAAATAAGGGATCCTCTCACAGAACTTAAAGTGAAAAAAAAAAGAAATGGGGGGTGGGGGGTGGATTGTGGGAGTGGGTACGGGGTAGATCGAAAGGAAAGCAGGGAAGGTCTTGTCACCTTGACTAGATATGTGCACAAAATGCCCAAAGTCAATGTAAACCTTAAATTTTACACTTATACATATCAATAAATGGGGAAAAAATAAAAATTTTAAAAAAGGGGTCCTCATTTGAAGACTCAGATGAAAAGTGAGAGTGAGGCTGTCCTGGGCTACACAGTGAGTTCAGGACCAGACTTGACGACAGAGGGATCCTGTCTCAAAAGAGAAATAAAATGAAAAGAACGAGGCTCTCCTCTCCACTCTCAAGAGGAAGCTCTAGAAATGTGAGACTCTCAACTCCAAGCTCTGGCAAAGAACAAGAGACTAAGTAGATACTTCATAAATGTTAATTAAAGAGTCTTTCATGGAAGTAGTAAAATGCCCCGGATTCAATTTCCAGAACTGCAAAAAAACAAAAAACAAAAAAAAAAAAAAACAAAAAAACAAAAAAAGGTCCTCCTCCAGGAAAGTATTACCTCAGATATTTACCATGCAAATAGGTGACCCCACTTAAGACCTCTGGTTCTTAAAGTGTGATACCTGGACCACTGGCGCTAGTTATCTTGTAAGACCTCAAATCCTCAGGTCACAGCAGGCCTACAGAATCAGGCACTCTAGGATGGTGTCAGCAGTTACAATTAGTAAGTCCTCCAGGTGGTCCTGACAGAGTCAAAGTTTAAGAACCACAGTTTTAGAGGATATCCAGTTCTAAAGTATTGATTATATCTTCAGATTTTAACTCCAGCTGCATATTCAAGTAACCTGAAAGGCTTATAGGATTTTTTTAAAGCCCCAGCTATGCCAAAGTCAAGGGAATTGTACTCAGAGTCCTTAGAACTGGCATCCGAAAAGCTCCTCACAAGACTATTATACATGGGCAAAGTCAGAGCTTAGACTGCTACATCACCAACTGGATAGCATAGCTCTCCCTCAGCAATATTTCTCTGGTCCCCTTCCCAAACCAGAAACACCTGTTAAGTCAATACCACCACAGGCTTACATAGAAAATCAAAACTATACCATGGTGTGCATGTGTGCAAGCAAACATGCAGTGACACGAAAAAAAGGAACAGGGAAAAACATTTCTGCAGTCTTGTGCCTGAAAAAAACTGAAGTGGGTGGATGTGACTCAACAATTCAGTGAAGGCAACCCTCCTCCAGCTTTCCAGAGTGAGACACTGGACAGCTAAAACTGCACAGACTCCCTTGCAGCTATGTGAACCAGGTGCCATAGTGCACATGGGAGTGGGTGACAAGCTAGGAGTCACACTTCTGCCGCTTCTGTCATTCACTGGGAATGTCTGATTTTCCCATAGCACCTTTCTGCCCTTACATGATAGTAGCAACAGCATCTTAGGACACTTGGCAGGCAACATCCTGACTGCACAGGAGGCCCTGCTCCACTGTGAGGCTCTGGGAGTCATTCCTGAGACCTCAATCTCAAATCTGTTTCTTCACCTCCTCAACAAATTCTGCAAGCCATTTAATATCTTGCAATAAATCTCCCTCTGCCTAAACCAACCAGCACAGAGTCTGTTCTTTGCAAGTGAACCCTGACTAATATAATCAATAATTACAAAAGAAAGTTTGGAATTTCTTAAAACCGGAGAAGACATGTCTCATCAAACTTAACAAAATAATGTTATAGAAATGAATGAGTCATTCATCCCTTATGCTAGTTTCCCTAAGTTCTCAATAAAAAAAGGACAGTAATTATGCAAAAAGGTACTAAAACATAAATTAGCATACAGACAAGGTAACAAACCATAACATTTCTGTGTAATTAACCCTCAAACGTTCCTATCACTCAGCAGCTGACTTATAGAGCATCAGACACCACAAATGCAAATCTGCTGGGTAACTATATTTGCAGGTCAACTGAGATGCCGGAGAAATTTATCTAAACAGTTAAGTAGGTTGTGACATCTTTTGATTTAATGCTGCTCTATTGTAGAAAAAGATTAAGCAATTGTAACTATCATTAGAAGTTTGATATTAAGAAACAAAGCCTAACAGTTAAGGAATACATAGTGAACTGGGCCCAGTGGTATAAGCTTGTAACACCACAATTCTGGGGGTTGAGGCAGGAAAATCCCAAGTTTAAACCCAGCCTGGATAATCTAACAACTTAGCTAGACCCTGTCTCAAACTCAAAAATAAAACCAAGCTGGGGATGTAACTCAGTGAAGGCCTTGGGCTCCATTCCCAGTACTGAGAAAGAAAGAAAGAAAGAGAGAAAGAGAAAGAAAGAGAGAGAGAGAGAGAAAGAGAGGAAGGAAGGAAGGAAGGAAGGAGAAAATATAAAAGAAAGGCAGAAATGCAGCCATAGTGTGTACACAGTAGCATTTTCACTGTAGGTCCTCCTGTGCCACAAAAAGGTTTCAAACACAATAGTTTCAGATTCTACTGTTATTGTCATTAAGCTAAAGTTAATACTCTAGCAAATGTTCTCAAGAGCAAAAAATTGAAGAGACTACATGAATCTTTTCTAAAATAATTATTTTTGTTTACACTCTTAACTCTTTAGAGAGACAGATGCCTACAATGACATCAGCAGACAGTAGCAGCATTAAGGGAAAGACTTGGCCCTGGCCACACTACTGCCTTGGTGACCTTGGCACATCAGTTAACACCTCTTAGTTTCAGTAAAAAGGGAAACATGGTAATAAAGCCTACCTTATCTACCTCATAAAGTTAACCAACACCAGTTAGAATGAAGGATAAGGTCCTGTACAGTCTTCATAGATAATGCTAGTAATGATTAAAATTAGCTACTCTTTAAAAAAGTAAGCTGATACATCATGAGTTCAGAGCCAGTCTAGAGAGAAACCCTGCCACAAAATTTTTTTAAAAAGTTAAGCTGTAAACAAGATTATGTGACATTCCTAATCCCAAAATTGAATGAAAAGCAAATAAGTTCCAACATATTCTGAACTTAGAAACAGGCAACAAAAAAAATGAGAGGCTAAGAAGAAAAGAGTCTGTTCTGTTACAGTGTGATGGGTAACACCTCACTCATCAGGAAAGCTACACAATCAGCCCGAGGTGAAATGTCCCCAAACTGGTGCCCAAAGCAACACGGAGCAGCTGCGCAGAATGCACCTCGGATCACACCCAGTGGAGGCTGTCCTGGCTATGCATCAGGTAAGCTAAGTGCAAGCGCCACATCCAATCTGCTTCCTCATCTCGGTGCCTTCCCAACTGAAATCTCACACAAGAGTGCCTGACTGGCTAAGGTACCTACCTAAGTCCTTTGTGTTCTGCCTGCAGGAAAAGAAGGGAATTGAGTTTTCCTCCTGTTATGGCCAGATCACAAAGACCCCAAGAGACCACCAGGAGACTGAGGCATGTATGCAAGAGCAAGGAGCCTTTATTCGGGCTTAAACTCGGGTGGACCTAAGCTCATGTTCTCAGATGCCACCAACACAGTGGATCCATGCCGAGAGCCCAGGACAGCAGTCAAGCAGGGCTTTTATGGGGAAAGGGAAGAGATGGTTACAGGGAATATGACATAGGCACAGCATCGTTATACAAAAAAAAAAAAAAAACCAACCATAATTATACAGCACTTATGAAAACAACATTAACCACTTAGAATCTATAAAATATTTGAAATATTTGGTGGGACCCTATTATAACTTTTGAGATTTGAAAATGACCGATTATAGGGTGAGTTTAACGGTCCCAAGTGGGGATTTGGGCAAGCGGCGAGTGACTAGCTAGTGACTATAGTCTCCAGACCTTAATTCAGACCCCAGGACCACCAGATATGTCCCCACTACCCAGGCTACAGAAATGTTAGATACTTGGTCCCCCATACCTTAATTTGGGCCACAGATATGGGCTGGTCAGAAAGTGGTCCGAGGGTGGCTCCTCCTGTAACTGTCTATTATTCTGGGAAACTGTAACCTACTTCGGAGAAACCAAAGCTCAGGCCGGCTAGCTCTTAGGGAAAGTTTGAGGCCTGTCATGGAGTCTATTTAGGTAGGGTCTTTCTCTCCCGCACTGGGAAAGGCAGCCTAACATAGGGATTTCTTTCAACACAGAAAAATTTGTAAACAACTGATGGGTGGCTGGGACTACCACAGTGAACCTGGAGAGGCAGGCACTAGGCACACACCTGTAAGGTCTCCCTTCTTTTCAGACAACCCTTTAAGCGGATGGGATTCTTTCCTCTGCAGCTGAGAAAACTGGAGATCACGTAACAGGCTGATCTAGGTCCATACCTTACCACAGGGTCACCGCACAGCAATAAGGTGACCTTACACCAGGGCTTCACGGCATCATTGTAGGGTCCTGTGATCATTCTCTGTTGCAATGTCACGTGTACTACAAGTGTTCATCAGCATCCTCAGCTCCTACCCACTAGATGCCTACAGCAGCCAAACCCCCACCATGCTGTCATGACCAAAAGCACATCACCAGCCACTGCCAGGTATTTCCATGGGAATAAATCTACACTCCCCCTGCTGACAGCCACTGCCTGAGATGGTGATGCTCTATCTGCTCACTCATGCAGCATGATCACCCCTGGAAAGGCGGCAGCATGCCAGGCCAAGCACCAGGCACTGAGGAGACGATGCCAAATGATTAGAGACCCTGCCCCACAGGGGAACGACAAGCTTATTGATGAGTGGCTGGTACAAAGGGTATAAAGGTACAACGCAAGGTACAGTGTAGAAAAGCTACAGTAAGAGTCCTGCTATAACTGGGGGTAACAGATGGGAAGTCTTACAAATAGATTGTTCATTATTAGTTATAACAACAACCACCAGATCACTTTAACTCCACACCAGGCCTGGTCAAAGGCTTTACATCTAATCTCATTAAACATCTTTAAGGCAGGCAGTCATTAAAGTCCCATTTTTAAGATGACAAACTCAAATATTTAGAAGAATTTAAGTACTTATATATCCTCAGAATCTAGGTCATTCTAGGCTAATTAATTATAACACTGGAGGATCTGCCCAGCTTGGCAATACTTGAATTGTGCCATTGGCGATATTGTAGCTGAAATCAATTTAAAATAGTTTGGTTTAGTGTTAGGACACATAAATGTCCACAGTTCAACAGAAGGCTGACTTGCCTAATGCAGAACATGACTTTCCAGTATTATACGCTGAACTTAAGTCTCAAGATTTTTTTTTTAAAAGCATCAAGGTTACAGTATAATTAGGAATCAGTTGAAATTGCAATTACTGCTTCCAATATAATTTGTTACACATTAGCAAGTGTCAAATTACTATTACTCCTTAAATGAATAAAAACTAACTGTACCATTCTGAAGACTGGGATGTGTGTTCCAGGGGGGAACTAAAGAACAGAAAAAGTATATGACATATTTATAAAGTGCTAAAAGGCTCTACTTAGGAGATCACTACTTGCTAGAGCCCAGATACTGCCAAAATGTTAAAAATGGGTTCTGGGAGAGAAGAGCTAACTTAATAAATACAGAGGAAGAGAAGCCAGAAATGAAAGGGCAGTAAAGAAGCTGCTGCCACTAAATAATATCTCACCTGTTTCAAATTCTGCTACACATCAACAGAAGAGAATCTAGGGGAAAAAAAGAAAAAAGGAACCCTGTGCACAGCCAGAAGCACCATCCCAATGAGCACAGCAGCCTCACCGCAGCCCCAGGTACACTTGCCTGCCCCTTCCTCTTTTCTCTTGCACGGCCCAGGGCCTCCTAACATGATCCCAGGCAACCTCTCTGACTCCAAGTCCGCAGCTGCTTCGTCCACAAAGCTCACAAAGCTTCCCAGGGTTTGTTCTAAGCTTTGCCATCATTAGCACATTAAACCTCCAAACATCCCCAAAAAGTAAATACCCTTTGATAGAGGAAACTCAGGTACAGATAAGTAATTTGCTCAAGTCACACAGCAAGTAGGTGAGAGCCATAATACAAATACAGAGCCATGTCTTTCAAAGGAAAAGAGAAGGGGTGTGAGATTGAGGGTAGAGAAGAACTATTTTGAGATCAAAAGAAAACCAAGACATATGACATTACTTATGATATTATCCAAATTTTAAATTATAACACAATAGGGAAATGGGTAAAATCCATATAGGACAGATAACTGAAGTTACTGAAGATTTACTTTAACTTTTACATGTGACGGTGACACTGTGATCATGCTTTTAAGAAATTTTTTTTTTCATCGCTGGGAATACTGATGCATCCCTGTAATCCCAGCACCATGGGACACTGAGACAGGAGGATCACAAGTTCAAGGCCAGTCAGGACAAAGTAGGGACTTAGTCACTGTTCAAATAAAAAACAGAAAAAGGCTAGGAATGTGTAGGGTCTCCACTGCTAAAGGGTAACAAACATGACTTGTTGTTTCCTTCTGTTGTAAAGAGAAAGAGTAAGGACTGAATAAGATGCACAACTTGGGACTCAGCAGTTTCCCAGGTGCGAGCACCTGGTTAGCAGCGGACACCTGAGCCCAGGGAAGGAACCTGTGCCTCTGTGTCTATTCACATTTCCTTGTAAGATCTGAACCAGCAGATTCATTTCAAATGCCAATGAGTCACTGGCTGGTGAGGTGGCACTATGGAAGATTTGTGAAGTCTCAGTACAGAACAATAAACTGTTTCTAAAAAGTACTAGGGAAAACACACAAGTAGCTGAACTCTGGGAGGCTGAATCGCACTAGCCCGGCCTGGGCAACTTAGTGACAGTCTATCTCAAAATATTTAAAAAAGAGTTGGAAATGTATCTCAGGTTCAAGTCTCAATCTTCAATACTGAAAAATTTAGTGATTTAGTATTAAGTGAAGAAACTGGTTTTAAATATGACACATAACCTAGAAGCCAAAAAGGAAAAAGCCAGTTAACATAAAGTGAAAATGTACCAGCTAAAACAAGTGGCTGAGGAGAAAAAAAAATTATGGAAACAGGACAAAGTTCTTAATTTGAAAGTCCTCTTAGAACAAATCAATATAAAAAGGCAAATAACACAACAGAAAATCAGACAAAGGTCATGACTAGACTGTTTAATGTGCTAGCAGACTAAAATCCCCATGAAACACTCCAAAAAGAGAACCTGAGGCTGAGACTTCCCCTCCAGACCTGAGGGAGGGGCAGGCATCTCCAACACAGAACGATCACCATCCAACGAGGCAAAGCATGTGCACATGCTCAGAAGCAAAGGAACTCGTCGCCACTGGGCACAGCAGGTCAAAGACCGATGACACTAATCTTCAAAGCACAGTGACCTCATGTTCTTATTCTGAGGACAAGCTGATCTAGAAGAGCTACAATGGACATACTGTTTGGACACGCCAGGAATTCTGCAGTACAATCCAGCTGGCTAACTTTTGAAGTGGCCTTTCTGTAGGCACAGACAGTGACAGTCCAAACCCCACCAACATTATCTTAGCAGTTGACTATCATGCATTCCCAGGTACCCACACATAATTTCTGAAGTATTTCCAAATTACTGTTGATCTTGGCAGGGAACAGACGGAACTGGGTAAATCGTTTATTAGAGAAAGAAAATGCCTCCAACAAGTCATAAACATGCAACAGAAAATTTCCTTTCCCCTCTCATTTTGCCATGGGTTGGCCCAACAAATTAATGAGCAATTCAATGAGTAGTGGCTAAATGCTGTATTAACAGATATTGTGAAAGTTCAAAGTCCTGACCTCATTGCTTAAAATCTAGTGGTGGTTGGGAGTGGTGGGCATGCCTATAACCCCAGCATGAGGGAGGTTCAGCCAGGAGGATTGACATGAGTCTGAGGCCAGATTGGGCTACATATTAAGTTTAGGACCAGCCTATCCTACAGTGTGAGACCCTGTCTCAAAAACAAACAAAAATCCCGTGAAAACATTAAAAAAAAAAAACTGTTAGAAATTGAACTCTCCTTCAGAACTTCATTAAATTATCTCACCCAGGATAATGTTAAAATAATTTAATATTTGTTAATGTCAATATTTGTTCCCCCAAATTCACATACTCAAATCCTATTCAGTACCTTAGAATCTGATCCACTGTATTTGAAGGAACTATCTATAAAGAAATTATTTAGGTAAAATGAGAATGTTAAGGGGAACCCTAGTCCAATATGACTAGTGTCTTGTAAGAGTTGGAAATAAGAACACAAATATAGACAGAACCATACAAAGCTACAAAAAGACAGAAAGCTGCCAAGTCAGGGAGGCCTCAAAGGAAACCAACCCTGCCAAGATCTTCATCTCAGACTTTTAGGTTCCAGATCTGTGAAAAAAATATATTTAAGCAACTCTTCAATACTCAATTAAGGCAGCCCTAGCAAACTAATGTAACCTCATTTAATATACAGTTGCTCCAACTGGGCCAGCTCATCCATTCACTCATCTTGTACCCAGGTTCAATCACTGTGTCAGGTCATACTGTATCTTTGGGAGTTTCGTTTTTAATTCAGGCATTTTCATTCAAAACACTGACGTTATTTTAAGTCAGGTCAGAGGTATCATAGAATGTCCCACTTTCTCAATTATCTTAATTGTTTCTTCATGATTAAATTCAGATTAAACACTCTAGGCTAGAATTACCCTGAGGTTGAGTTATACACCACACTGGAACATACCAGTAGCTACACAATCCCAGTGTGTCCCATGTATTGTTTCACTTAGTTGAAGCAGACCACTTCATTACAAAAGTACTGGCCTCCCTTTTACAGTAGTGAGTAACTCTGAGACAATGGGAGTTTCAATGATCTTTTACCAAAAGGTTTTAGCATCTACTGGGTATGTTTACCAGAATCAATTACTATCTGGAAGTTGCAAAATGAGCTCTTTTCTCTTTTTTCTAATTCTAGCATTCCTATCACGTTCATCAGGCAGGTGGCTTTCACCTTACCTCACCATCTTCCATCACACAATAGTCACTCATTATAGTATAGCGAGGTTTTTTTTTAATCCAATATGTTAAAATACATTTCAAATTGGTTTTTATTTGGTAAAAATATAAATTTACCACTCTGTCCATTTAAGTCCAATTCAGCAGCGTTAAGGACCTTCCAAATACTACATAACTATCACCACTACCCATTTAATCATGCCAAACACAAATTCTGTACCCATTATTAACATTCACTCATTTTCAATAGCCATTATTTCTACCAATTATGATGCATACTCATACACACGCGCACGCACGCACACACACACACACACACACACACACACACAAATACATAAACTATATGCATATACTTAAGCATGTGTTTAAAGAATAAATATCACTTCGTGCTCCATGATGAACACTAGGTTTTTATTTTTTGTTTTGTTCTGTGAAGGGAGGGGTGAGGGAGTGGCACGCACACGCATGCGTGTGGAGCTGGGGCACAAACCAGGGGTCTTCACTCTGAGTCACATCTCCAATCCATTTTTTATTTTTGACCTTGACACAGAGTCTCATTAAGTGACTAATTTGCCGAGGCTGCGATACAACTTGCGTCCTCCCTCTTTAGCCTCCCAGAGTGCTGGGATTGTAGGCCTGCACCACCAGGCCTGGACAAAGAACATTATTAATACACAAACTTAGGTCAACCAAAATAAACCATCACACAAAAATCTGGTAGGCCCAGGTGACAACATCTGAGCCCACTGACCAAACACAGTATATTAGGAAACAGCCAAGAAATAGGTGCTTCCTGCTGTACCTAAGATCAAGTAAACAATGACCTGGCCAGGGACACCCAACACCACCTACAGAGATTCTATCCAAAACCAAAAATGAAGCTGTCAACCTGACCAAGCATATAGATTTTTATCACTTCACAGGAAATGCTGAAGACAGGACCACAGGACCATACTGGGAGTTAACTCAGCAAAACTAAAAGAAGTAACACCTAAGTCCCCCATCAAATATACTTTTAAGAAAACAAAAGAGGTATGGAAGAACGTCTATACTGAAAAAATTTATAAGGCCTGTCAATCAAGGGTCACATGTGGACTATGTCTGAATCCTGGTCAGAACAAACCTACTGCAAAAACGTAACTGAGGACATGGGTTTTAACACCTCTGCGGGCTTTGAGAAATGGGAAAATAGAGCTAAGATCTATTCTGAAAATTAATGGGAAGAACTTCAAAGAAATCTCCCCACCAACGCAGAGAAATTACAGAACACATTTCTATCTCTGACTAAGCTCTAAGATATATAAACAAACAAACAAGCAGGCTCCAGCATTTTTCCTGCTTGCTGTTGCCATAGCTCTATGGCAAGGAATCTGAGGGCTGGGTACACTCCCTAAAATCAATGAGAATAATGTGAGAAGGGAGTGAGCATGTGGTAATACCAGGAAAGTACTATGAGTTTTAAAGACACAGCCAAGACCAAGGAGGATTTAACTTTCTAAAGGGTTCAATTTTATTCTGTAGGCTATCAACAAAAGCTATACCGTGCAACAAGTAAATTAAAGAGAGGAATGAGCCAGTTCTGATGGTGTAAGTTTGTGATCCAAGACGCTGGGAGGCTGAGGCCTAAGGATCTCAGGTTCGAGCCCAATCTGGGCATTTCAGCAATTTAACAAAACCCTCTCTCTTTCAAAAAAAAAAAAAAAAAAAGTGGGCTGGGGGTGTGGCACAGTGCAAAGACTTTGGGTTCCATCCCCAACACAGGAAAAAAAAAAAAATGGCAATGTAGCACCATGGTTATGTTGACTGTGCTCTACCACAGCTCTGTCACTTACCCTGTGTAACCTTGGACAGGGTAATTTCTCGGTTGCCTCATAATACTTTACTGTGCTGTACAGATAAATTTCTCCATCTGAGTAACAGAGAAAACAGCAAAACTTACCTATCATAATTCTGTTCTAACAATTAAAGAACGTGATTTAAAGTACTTACAAGAGTGCCTAGCTCTTATGAGTGTCACAGACACTAACATTACTATTACTTCTTGAGCCTTAAATTTCTTACTAGCCAAATGACATTTGCTCATGCTACAGCAAATGATTATAAAGATCAAACAACAGAGTGAATTTTCAATGTATCCAGTTACTTCACTTTCTCTACCCTGTGAGCCACCTCCTCTGTTTTAGAGGTCCAACGTTTACAGCAGGACCTGGCAAGTAGGTGCTAATAACTACACATCAAAATACATTTTTTCTTTGCAGGATTGGGATTGACCCCAGGACCTCTGCTCTGAGCTGCATTTTGAGACACACTAAGTCTCACTAAGTAACTAAGGAAACTATCAGGAGGCCATGGTGAAAAAGGAGTCACAGACAGAAGTTCACTTTCAGATTTAGGTATGGATGAGCAGCAAAAAAAAAAAAAAAAAAAAGGGAGATAAGTATCATCCTTATATAATTCCCTTAAATAGAACCAACTTGCAGTGAATCCAAAAGGTGCTGCACCCCTATTTTAGGAAAGCAGCTACATTTAATGACGGAGCACTAAGAGGTCCAGATCAATACTATGGAAACTATAATGAGCCTAGGATCTCCTGGGATCCTGTCCAACTCAGGCGCTGCTGCAACAGTCTAAAGGCGAGGCCCATTATGCTACATGTCTACTAAGCCTCCAAGCAAAGCCCACAGTACCAGTCCTTGCACAGACTCCCAGTGGCAAGCTTCCAGGTGGACCAGTCGAGAGAGGGCTATTGAAGCAGCTATGTTGGCTATGACTGTGGGGAACGTGTAGTGGATTTGAGTTTCGACAAAGTGCACCATGCTTATTTCCAGCATGTCACGTAACACCTATGTATGTCCCCTCTCTGGAAGTGGAACTGTTCCACACATTCTAGGAAACAAATTCTGATTTTCCTATCGCTTTCCATGATCCCTACAATGCTTTCATATGCATCTCACCAATCATAACAGATTACCACAGCTTGGCCCATCTTCCATCCAGTGACGTGGAGCTCCCAGGGAAGTTAATGACTGGTACAAAGCCCCAACATCAGTGGCAGTAGTGGGAGAGGACACGGGCTCTTTCACTAACAGAGCTCTTCATTGGAGGGGTAAGATGTTCTGGCAGCCTCCTCTCATATTATAATGGGCGCACTTAAGAACATTATGCTCAGTGAAATGAATCAGACCCAGAAAGTTAAATATCATATGGTTTCTCTAATATGAGAAAAAACCAAGCCATTAAAATGTAAAAGATACAGAAGAAAGTAAGAAGACGGACATTGTAAAAAGGGGAAATTGCAGGGGGGAAGGAGGAGAGGTAATATGTAAATAAATAAATAAATAAATATAAATTTTTTTAAAAAAAGAATGGCACGCAGATCTACTAACTAGTTGGGTCTTTTGCAGTGCCACCTACGACTGTAACCAGTGTTCAGGGACAGATGCCCACAAAACACAGCAAGTTTCTGAAAAGCTACTAACCAAGCACTTCAAGGACTGCAAAAGTCTGCGCAGAACAGACGGACTTATACAAATTTCTTACAAACTGGA